>RJVU01072342.1:1440793-1455074 GCA_003731715.1 Anabarilius grahami
AGGATATATTAGGCAGCAAGTGAATATTTTGTCCTAAAAGTTGATGTGTTAGAAGCAGGAAAAATGGGCAAGAGTAGAAGGATTTGAGCGAGTTTGACAAGGGCCAAATTGTGATGGCTAGACAAATGGGTCAGAGCATCTCCAAAACTGCAGCTCTTCTGGGCTGTTCCCGGTTCTGATAGAAAGGTGTCAGAATACACAGTGCATCGCAGTTTGTTGTGTATGGGGCTGCATAGCTGCAGACCAGTAAGAGTGCCCATGCTGACCCCTGTCCACCACCGAATGCTCCAACAATGGGCATGTGAGCAGCAGAACTGGACCACGGAGCAATGGAAGGTGGTCTGGTCTGATGAGTCACGTTTTCTTTTACATCACGTGGATGGCCGGGTGCTTGTGAGTCACTTACCTGGGGTAAGTGTGGCTGTTACTTTGACATGTACCACCTTACCTAAGCATTGTTGCAGACCATGTACACCCTTTCATGGAAACGGTATTCCCTGGTGCCTCTTTCAACAGGATAATGCACCCTGCCATAAAGCAAAAATGGATCAGGAATGGTTTGAGGAGCATTTGGTTGTTCTGTTCACTTTTCCTTTGTAACAAAGAACAAAAGAAATCGTAATCCTCCGAAAATTATCGGCCAAAAATGGCATTTATGTTTTTTGGCCGAAAGTGGGAAAAAAAAGGCAGAAAATTTAAGCAGAAAATGTTCGTTTAAAAACAGCCCAAACGCTCCACTCATGCACCACTCACGCTCACAGGAAAAGCAAAGTTCGCTCAAATAACGTGCCGACATGAAATTTCTCTGCACTTGTTTGTTTCTGTTTGCAACAGTCCTAGTGTACTGTAACATGGTGTGGTAGACGTGCTGGGCAACACTGGCAAAATGTTCTGTTTTGGCCCAAAATTGTAATTTCCGTGCATCCCTTCTTTAAACGCATACCTCGGGTCTTTAGTGACCCGAGACATCATTCACTACCCTCCTCGTCATTCATTTTTTAGACATCAACCTTATTAGTATTGCTTAATCAATTCATTATAAACAATATCCCAAGAAAAAAAATGATAAAAGAATGCCTGTTTTCCCATTCATTTTTTGTAAACCCGAGGTGTGTAACGGTGTAAGTGTATTTTTTCAGCACAACAATAATTGAATCTTCGATGACTGACTAAGTGAAATTCGCCTGTATTCCACAAGGTGGCAATGTCTAATGCACAATGATGATGTGACGTTTCACTCATAGTTACTGCAGGCAGAAAAAAAATAGAATAGGAAGAATCATCCTCAAAACTTGAAACCACTCAGCGATTTACTACAGAGCAAGTACTGTACGCAATCAAATATTATTGTCACTGTCACTTAAAGTGGGACTCAGTGATATTTCAAATCCACTGTTTGGAAGTTAGTCAGGCCGAGTCCAACAACAAAAGTCTAACCAATCAGCATCAGGGGGTGTATGATGGTCGAGGAGAGAGAACGAGCAAGAGGGAGATTTGAAAATAAGAAAAAAAAAAACCTGCAGAATGAGAAATGGGACACAATACAAAACAGCTCAAAAGAATATCACTGGAATGAAGGTTTATGACTGGGCAAGCGCTTTAGGACCCACGTTTAAGACCCTGAAAACTGCTTTGATCCCGCTTATCATGTAAGTGACACTGGGTTTTGATTGTCTGGACCTGCTGTGCTGTTTGCGACTAACAACGAAAACTTTGTATTTACTCGTGTGTACTGTATGTTCATTTTTTGTGCTTCCTTATCATTCGTTCATCATCTGCGCTTTATTTTTCGTGAAGCATTTTGTTGCACGTCAGCTGTGATAGACAGACATCCACTCGCATTGCGTGTGTAACAGTGGCCAGATAGTGAGAGTTTTGCAGTTAAACTACTGCACACTGACGGCCGTTAGAGAATGAGGTGCTTAGCGTCATTGATAGTGCATTCGTCTCGCATGCCAGCAGCGGTCAGGCAGTAGTTTGAGTCCGATTCGGAGCAGTGAGTTTTGGAGGCGGAGCAATGAAGAGAGGGGTGTGTTTTTCAGGGTTGATTTCAAATATCAACAATGTCCAACAGTGTAGTTCAAATACCACTTACTGCACCTTTAATGGTGGATGTGGTGAAGAAGCTGTCAGCAATCAAAATATTGATTTTGAAGATGTTGAAAATACCACTTTTGAGAATGTTTGTGATCGCGAATATACAAATGGATGGTAATTTTATATGCAATTCAAATAAATAAATCCTAAATTATTATGAAATAAACATTTAAATTTAAGTCAGAAAATTCTTTGATAGCCAATTCCTAATATTACTTCTGTTGTCTTTAATTAGTAATTTTTACTGTAATATAATGCAACTATCTGAAATATGCATAATTATCAAGAAAATGTAACAACTATGCTTAATTTTCTTCATTTTTTTCCCTTTTTGATCTTGGGGTGAAATTTGATCCACCTTTTGTTCTGCCTTTGTTCATCCCTTTTATGGGATTTTAAAACTAGTATTTTCAAAGCCCAACCTGTTGTACGGTTGTCAAACCAGATTGCAGAACAAGGCATCCTGGCTTTTTCATACGTGACCCGGCATCACACATGAAATTGAGGGCAGGGGAATCCAGATGAGGTCTCGTTTCTGACAAGGCTGCTGTTTTCCCGAGCAGCACCAGATGCTTCATTCTGACTGATTAAAGAATAACCCTTAAATGGAGTTCTAAAAATGGGCGAGGAGGAAGAGGAAGAGGTCGTTATCCTTCATCAGTCAGCAAAGGAAGGGCCAGATGACATTGAAAGACGGCTCCTGTCTAACAATACCAAGGATTATGGCACTTAATTTAGGCTACAATCTTAAAAATAAAGGTCCTTAATTGGCATTTATGATTCTATGAAGAACCTTTAACATCCATCTAACATTTCTATTGCGAAGGAAGTTCTTTATAGTGGGTATAGAGGTTATTTAGATTTTTTTAATTGTTCTTCACACTAAGAAAAACATTTTTTTTAGAGGCACATTATTTAAGTTTCGCTGCTAGAGGTCGCTTATTCAAAACAATAAAGGCATAGCTTGATGCCTTGAATGAGCGTGGAATCTTGGGAGATGTCATCTTCACCTCCACATCTGCAAAGCAATCGGACGTGCCTCAGGCAAAAATAATTTTTAATGGATGAGCTAACATATTAAAGTTTTATTAAAGTTGCTGTGGCATGAAGCAGGGCGGGTTTGAGAGCCCTGGGAGCAGAACGAGGCAAGTGTAGCGAATGCTAATGATAGACACTTGAGCGACACACTAGTCTCCAGTCCCATGGAATCATGACAGAGAAGAACGATAGAGGACCAGGCCTGGGGCATTTTACGTTGCCGTTTTATTATTCTTATATGTTGCCGTCAGTCACTGACGCTCCTTTCGTTTTGTTGTTTATGTTCATTTTATGATTAAAGTTTTGTTTAACGCTTCCCGGTTACACCACCTTCCCTAAACTTAAACTTTGTTACAGTTACATTTGATCAGTTAAATTCCCGTATATGTTATTTCATTGTAATAAAATAGCCGCAAGTGCTGAATTACTACTCACACAGGTCACTTTATTTGATTAATTAAAATTGTGGGGTAGCACAGCGCTATTTTACTTGGTCAGAACAATCATACTAAAAATACATTTGAGTGTGTTGAAAGTAATGTTATAATGTTATATAATGTATAACAATAATTATAACAATGATTAGTTTTCTGTCGATAAAGGTATCCAAACAGTTGCTCACCTGTCTAATAAAACATAATATATTAAAGAGTCTTTGGTGTTACGCTCGTTAAAATTGTGTATTTCTTTAGATTTAAACATTGTTGGAAACATTTGGGATAATGTTAGTACATATGTCAACAAAAGATATAACATTGTGGTTTTTGGACATTTTAATCCAAAATTTTTTCCATATCGTGCCTTTAAGGACTGATCACTAAAATATTCCTTGGAGAACCCAAATGATTGTTTTATAGCATCATTATGAAAAAAAAACCCCCAAAAAAACCTTTTGGAACCTTTATTTTTAACTCTTTCCCCACCATTAATGAGATTTTCCATCATTTTATCGCACAACGCTTCCCTGCCATTGATGAGTTTTCCTGACAATCCATGTTTTCACTGTTATACAGTAGGGGGCGCTGTTACGGATCTTCTAAAACAGTACAGCATCTCCCTATCCAAAAACAAGCAAAGAAAAAGATCTGTGCAAACCAGGACTGCTTTTAACTCCACTTTTAGTCATACACTTGTGAACTTCCCTTTATTTGGACTGACACTCGACCCCCTCAATTTTGACAGAGGGAGTGAGTCTACTCAATATATACACTTCAGGTAGATCCATAGCCCACAATGCAACACAACTTGATGTCACAGCAGGTCACGGTTAATTTACCCCCACCCCACTCAATCTAGATGGACAAAACTGCGACGGTTGCATATGCCAAGGCGGTGTACGCTCACTTCCCATGTCACAACCCGCCATCTCCTCCTCTGGACTCAGCAGTGGCTCAGGTCGCTCTACACCTGGTTTCATCCCCAGGTGGTCCAGCTGATCTGGAGTCAATTCATTGATGCACAAGTAGACATGTTTGCTTCCCAGGAATTCTCCCACTGCCCACTCTTTTGCTCCCTAACTGAGGCACCCCTCAGCATAGACACGCTGGTGCAAATCTGGCCCCAGTGAGCCTGCTCGCACAGAAACTGTGCAAGGTCAGGGAGGACAAGAAGCAGGTCTTTCTGGCCCACCCGAACCTGATTCTCGAACCTGATGCTCCTCACGACAGCCCCTCCCTGGCGGATTCCCCTGGGCAAGAACCTTCTTTCTCAGGGAAGGGGCACCGTATGGCACCCACATCCAGACCTCTGGAACCTCCATGTGTGGCTCCTGGACGGGACACGGAGGACTTAAGTGGCCTATAACCAGTGCCCCCTATATGAGCTTATGCTTTGAAGTGGAATCTGTTTTCTGAGTGGTGCTCTTCCCACCGGGAAGACCCCTGGAGATGCCGATCAGTTCTATGCTCTCCATATGAGAGTCGAAGGACTCTTCCATGAAGTAACATGCAAAAGGAACAGAAGCTACGACTGCCTCCATGTCTCTTCCACCCCATAGGCATGGAGGACTACGTTTTTGGGCTTATGTGAGGTGCTGGGTAGGTTACGACTTAGCGGCAGCAGTTGCCAAAAGTGCATGTAACAGCTTGCCAGCATCTGCTTCGCCAACACTCGTAATACAGTTCAGTAGTTGTGCCGTTTTCCATAGGGACCCCATTTGTCAGTCGATATAACATCGTAGTGACTGACAGATCTTGGTTACTGCCTGATGGGGAAAACAAAGAAGTTATATCCCTCCTGCCACAACCCTGGATTACCCCAACGAACGGCCAGGACACCGTCTTGGCTCCTCAGCATAAACCTAATGAGTGGGTGTGTGCCGTCATTTTATATACCCGTATATACGGGGGAGTGGCTTGGCATGCAAACTCCACTCACCATTTCCACTGGCTGTTTTTCTAAAACTCAGAGGTGATTGGGGCTCCCAAGTAAGGCCCCATTTGTCAGTCGACATAACGTCTCCGTTCTCTCCATCAGGAACCAGGATTACGACAGTAACCAATATCTTGTTTATGCACAAGTAAGCAAACATGATCATCAAACATTCAAAAGCATATAAATCAAAACGCCTAACGTTACCAAATGAAATGTCGAGGTATAGGACTGTGCAAGCTTTTTGGGTGTTGATGGACTCGATCTACTCCATCTATGTTTTGATCATCATTCTGAATCTGATCTAGATGAAGTCCTTAGAATTGTTTTTTTGTTTGTTTGTTTTTAAAGCAGGGGCTTTTATTTATTTTTATATATTGACTTTACATGGCATGACATTTTTGTGAATATAATAAAAAATGCTGGTGCTGGCAGGGAAAGAGTCAAGAGTGTAGAGGGAATTTATGTATTGATTTTGTCTAGCTGCACACTTTTAACATTTTTACAGGTTATTTAAGCCTAAACTAAATACATGTCAGCATGAAGTTCATCAGTACCCATACATTGTAAATTATAATGTCAAACGCCTCATGGACAGCTGCTGCTAAACCTGTCAATGGCTGTTTAATATTGCAGAGCAATAATATGACTACAAAATCTTCCAGTCCCAAAGTCCCAGCATCTACAAAAATCCCAGAAACAGAATCTTAAAATCATATTTTTTCTTGCCAAAGCTAAACTAGCTTTTGAACTTGTTGACTGAGACTGACGTGTTAGAAGCCTGTGAGGATTGCATATAATAAACAAATCTTACCAGCAAATGTGCTGCTGGCATTAAGAATTTCAAGAAAGTGAATCTTCTGTCCTTCTTTACAGGAACATATGATTGTCATGAATTTTAAAAGGTCAAATAGGTCCAAAAAGCAATTATGTAACTGTGCTTGTGGAAATTTTCTTCACCCTTGAGATGGAACAGAAGCTGCTGCTGCTGTTATTGCAGTGTGGCTTTGGTTAGCTCACACTAGGGACTTCATATGATTCTCACTTGTGACATTTTTGAAAATGTCACCATGAGGAGGGAGTTAAAGATGAGATTTCAGACTCTGAATGAGCCAACCCACAAATCCAAATTTATAGACTTAAAGTCCATAAATCATCATTTGCCAAGTTCAGTGAAGTCAAGCTCTTTGTTATTTTTTCAGGCACAACGGGTTTTATTTGAGACAGTAAAATTATGTATTATGAAATATTATTACCATTTAAAATACATTATTTTTATTTGAGTTTATTTTATAAAGAATTTATTCCTGTGATCAAAGCTACATTTTCAGCATCATTACTCCAGTCTTCAGTGTCACATGATCCTTCAGAAATCATTCTAATATGCTGATTTGCTGCTCAATAAACATTTCTGATTATTATCAATGTTGAAAAATGTTGCTTAAAGGTGGTACAGTGGATCTTTTCGTCGACTGAGTTTTTGAAATGAGCACATGCGTAAGAACAACCCCCCTCCATTTCGAGTAAACGCCTCCCAAAACTTGTGCACGAGTATTGGAACACGAGTGTTTACCACCGGCATTCTCTGTGTTATTAAGCCGGGCACACATTTAACGACTAGCTAAAACATTCTAAGACTACGCTCAACATACAGCGATTGTTTCCTGCTCCTGAAGCAGATTTATATACTTTCACATGGAATTTGAACACCGACTGTAATCGCAGACTGAACGCAACTGCCTCTGACTGGACGCGTTTGAGCGTGATCAGTCATAAGTATCAATTTACATTCATAATCGGCCTTACAATCGTTAAGTGTGTGCGCGACTTAAAGCCACGCACACACTTAGTGGATTCATTATGTTGGACTCACCGCAGGTAACTAATAATCTGCAGTTGTTACTCCTGTCTCCTGACAAAAACATTGCATGCGGCGCCTGTGGACCGTGGAAAGTTACTGGAGCGCGCAGCCGCGCACGTCTCTCACAAGGAACGTCATGGCACTGATTGACAAGCCAGAGGGCCAATCGTTTACGCGATGATCGCGTAAACGATTGGCTGATGTTTTTAAGGCCCTACCTCGTGCACAGATGATGTATATTAATAATATTCCTCTCAGTGCACCTATTAAATAGTCTTTTATCAGTTAGTAAAGACAGTTTCAAGTAATATTACAAAAATGTATAAAACAAAACATCCTCTGTACCACCTTTAATATCTTTCTGAAAACAGTGTTACACTTTTTTTCAGGATTTTTTGATTAATAAAAAGCTAAAAAGAGCAGCATTTCTTTGAAATTTTTGAACGGTTGTAGTGTGTATATTCTGCCATTCTGCAAGACATCTTTTGTCATTCACAAATTCTCATTATTGATATAGTGCTTTAATAAAGTGAATTGTCAAGCTATTTCTCTGCACAGACTTTTTATCCTGTTTTTTCCAGGTTGACTATTTTCAACCTCTTTCAAGCGTCACTATGACAAAGCGAGGACCGTCACTTGCAAACTCTTCCTCATTACTCCACAGAACGAGCACAGCGGCGACCCACCATACACCCTGCAAGAGCCACGCTAAACAGATTGTTGTCTTTGTGCGTCAGCTGGTGCTCGCAAATAGGAGAGCCATTTCCAAGGATGTGATAGATGCCTGACGGTTAAGTTGTCACCAGCATAACAGATCCACCCGTCTGCCTTTAAAAAGGCGCTCAAATGTTTTTGTGTAGCTGTCAACGCTATCTGCTGCTCTGTGGCCTTTTTGGCGGAATGCACTGCGCTTCAAATAAATGATTGCTTTTCTTGTGTCTTTTTTCCTTTGGCTTGGCTAGATTTGTTATCGAATGCTTTTGGGGATTGTGCGAATGTGCGATGGATCTCCATGACCGATCAACAGAATGTTTTTTTGCACATTAGCTGCGAGCAAATCAGTGCTGCAATGGTTTTGCTTGTTTAAAAGATCACATTAAAGTTCCATTTAACCAGTTTTGTAGCTAAACCAACAGCTTGACTGATCATCACCCTGCCATTTTAATTTGTTGATTAAATGGAAAGCTAAGTGAAATGGAAAGGCTACTGTTTCCGCTGCGCTATCAAGCAAGCTAATGAAAATGAAGCCAAATTAATGTGTGGCAGTTTACTTGGTGTTAACGCCACTAGAATGAAACTATGATCAGAATTTCACAAGCTCAATTAATTGGGCTTTTCCAGTAGTTTCGGCAAGGCTGATTAGCTCAAGTATCAGTTTAATTGCCAATGTGACTGGTGGTCTATTTTTAGTAGAGCAGAGTGGGGACGGTTGCAACAAGGGGCAGTTGCAACATGGCTCATTCCTCCAATCAGGAATAAGCTACAGAAATTATATTTAAATTGCACATGCACAGTTATCCCCTCCTCCTACTTGGAAGAAAGCAGGCATTCCTTTGGAGGCACATGTGACCATTTCTGTAATTATTTATTACATTTTAATGAATGTTGCAACTGCATCTGTGGACTGTTGCAACCGTCCCCTATTATGGGGTCAGTTGCAACATTTGACTGTCTAGTCATGCATAAATTGTACATATGTTATCATAAGTACACATGTTATAGCAGTGTGGGTGGATAGCTGACAGGTGTGGGTTTAATGTATTAAAAATTTGGCCTACCAATACAAACAAGTATTGAGAAACTGAAGGAAATGCAAAAATAATGTTGCAACTGTACCACTCTCCCCTTCCTTGAGAGATCTGATTAAAGAATTCAAATAAAAGCAGCATCTTTAACAATGAAATGTAAAGGTCAGTGGTGAGTGCTGTTGTATCTAGTTAAGTAAATTAGGATTAATGCACTATCCACTAACAAGGCGAAATTACCATATTGCAGTTAAATGAGGATTTATTAGCGAGAGGTTGTGGTTAGCCAACTTTTTTAAAACAGGCCTGATTCCATCTTAAATGTTAAAAGTTGTCAATTATGAAGTCATAAAGTTATCCAGCATCTTAGCTTGAATAGCTTCCCAACTCTTCCAATCAGGTATTATGCAAATCCTCATCACTAAAGAGAAAAGGTCAATGTGCACACATAATAACAACGCCAACTTACACGATACTGTTTCACAGCATCTCTAATCATTCCTATTTCGCCTCACGTAATTGTTCGCTCCACCCTGGGATTTAAAAAAAAAATTTATACAGACTTGCAAATGCAGAGACACTGTTAGCAATAAATATCAAAAGAAAAATGATGCGTCATTTGCATGCAAATTGTCCTGATGAGCTCTTCAAATCTAGGTTGTGTTAGGAGGGGAGGAGTTGAATGTGTTTTTGCACATCACGAAAAGCAAAACTCATCCTGTTTCTCGTTAATTATTTGCTCAGCCATGAAGAGTGAAAGAGAACAGAACAGCATCTGTGAAGCGAGAACACACACACACTCCACGGTCACGTCTTCACAGAGTGTGTTTGCGTATCTCCTTTCAAACCAACAGCCGTTTGAAGGCCTGACTCAGACGCTTTTATCTGCATTGTTGGAGAAATGCACGTAAATAGATGCAGCTCCAGTGTTGTTAAACTTTGCTTTTCATAGATGCAGAATAGTAAGTTTACTGATATTTTTGTTCTGAATTATTCTGATTTTGGAAACCATTGCAGGTGCAGATCTCTAGGTTATTTGTTAAAGGGATAATTCACCCAAAATTGAAAATTTGATATTTATCTGGTGTAAACGTAGGTGACTTTGTTTCTGATTTTTAACTCCAATCGTTGCATTCTGTCAGTCATATAATGCATGTCAATGGTAACAAAATCTATGAGAGTAAAAAAAAACATGCACAGACAAATCCAAATTAAACCCTGCGGCTCGTGACGACACATTGATGTCCTAAGACACGAAACGATCGGTTTGTGCGAGAAACCGAACAGTATTTATATTATTTTTTTACCTCTAATACACCACCATGTCCAACTGCCTTGAGCGCGCGCACAGCACTCGGTGCGTGAGGTGTGTACGCGCTCTGGCGTGGTTTAAACATGGTGCCTGTAGTACAACAGTTGTTATACAATTGGAAGTAAACCACTAAAAAGCATGGTTTTATTACAGCAAAACTTCATTTTATTTAGTTACTTTTCGTAAGGGTAGCTTTACAAATAAAAAGGACACATACAAAGATCTTGTTCACATACCTCAGTTGGATGTGGAAAAAAGCATAGGCACAGCTGATAGTTTCAGTCGTACGTGATCTTCTCTTGGGTATGTAAAATCATCAGGGGAAAAATGATTGCTGCAGACCCTCAACAACTTTAGTACGTGTGATGATATCCAGCCGAAGAGCAATCATCCATAACTTCAGGCAAGCCGGCTGAAGAGAATACGTGGAAAGTCACCACTCCCGAATGAGTTCGCGCGAGAGAACGTAATCTTTTAGATTTAAGTCGGTTTGAACAATCCGGATAAGCGCAAATAAGTACCATTTTGATTAGCCGTCGTACCTACAATGTTTGTGCACTGTGTAAACAATGAGTGACGTATACGCGCGAGAGATCAGACTACGCCAGAGCGCGTACACACCTCACACACCGGATGCCGTGTGAGCGCTCAAGGCAGTTGGACATAGTGGTGTATTAGAGGTAAAAAACGATATAAATACTGTTCGGTTTCTCGCACAAACAGATCGTTTCATGTCTTAGGACATCAATGTGTCGTCACGAGCCGCAGGGTTTAATTTGGACTTGTCTGTGCATGTTTTTTTTTACTCTCATATATTTTTTTTCACCATTGACATGCATTATACGACTGACAGACTGCAACGGTTGGAGTTAAAAATCATCATCTGTGTTCTACTGAAGAAACAAAGTCACCTACATCTTGGATGCCCTGGGGGTAAGCAGATAAACATCAAATTTTCATTGGGTGAACTATCCCTTTAACTGCACAGTAACTGCCAGTGCATTGTTCCTTGGATGGATGGATGGATGGATGGATGGATGGATGGATGGATGGATGGAAAAACACATCATCAAAGAAGAGAAGTGTCTTTACAATCAATCAAAGATTCGATCAATCAAAGATCTTTTCAGTAATTATTTTACCCTATTGCTGAAACTACAGCCTCTCCAGTGAGTAGATAACCTCTCAGTGTTTCTATGTCCAACTTAACAAAAAGCAATAGTGACAGACATGGAGAGGTTGAAAATTGGATTTAACTTGTCAGGGGCTGATGGATTTGAATGTGCTGNATGGATAGAAAAACACATCATCAAAGAAGAGAAGTGTCTTTACAATCAATCAAAGATTCGATCAATCAAAGATCTTTTCAAGATCTATAACTGTGACACAGGCACAACAGTCCAGTAATTATTTTACCCTATTGCTGAAACTACAGCCTCTCCAGTGAGTAGATAACCTCTCAGTGTTTCTATGTCCAACTTAACAAAAAGCAATAGTGACAGACATGGAGAGGTTGAAAATTGGATTTAACTTGTCAGGGGCTGATGGATTTGAATGTGCTGCCAAATTTAATTCAATCTAATTCTGGTCCAGAAACCTGTGCAAGACATGGACACCCTCCACATATCCTTTACCTGTCACTTCTCTCAAAGTGGGCATTCACATAGAGGACGAGAGGCCTGTAAACTCAACTTCATGAGTGTCTTTCTCTATTATTCCCATAATGCTGCCAACATTACTTTCACCACAGTAAAAGCTGGCTTTAATAAGTAAATAAAACAAGGTTACTTGCCAGTTGGCTGTTGTAGCAAAAGGTTAATTTGCAAGGAATATAAAACATGAACCCGGTGACACTGTAGAGAAAACCAGATTGTGTGCGCTTTGTTATGATTGAAAACCGCTCTTCAAAAAAACACGCCCCAACAGATTGAAGCTGGAATTGCCTCTAAGATTGTTGGTTTGCTAAATTGTTTCTGTTACCATAATAGCAGAAAGAGAGTTTTGTTTGTGCTTTGAAAAATCAATCAGCGCTTGGAGAGGAAACTAATCCTTCAGCGCTGACTGAAGGCCAGAACACAATGTGTGTGTGTGTGTGTGTGGTTTATAATGCGGTTTGGTAATGGAGATATTGTGCAACATAAATTACTGCACTTGTCCATTAGAAACACAACTGAGTGCAGCATTCTGGGTAAAGTATAAGTGGGTCATTATCAGGAAATGGTGCCATTTTTGCTAAAAAAATTTTTTAACTTTATTATTTTATTTGAAGAGTTACTGATGATAAATTAAGAATTATATTTCCCACTTTTATATGCCCCTAAAGGGACATGGTGATGAGACAAAAAAAAAAAATTTCAATGCTTTTGCGTTCTCTCGCAAAAGTTTTGTGTTCCCCTGAGAAACTGTGTTCATTCACAAAAATGTTATATAAAAACATTGACTATACTGACCATATTTTCTTTCACCCATAACAGTGAACCACATGGTCAAAAATAGTCTATGACGTCTTTTCCTTAAAGAGGTAGTTCACCCAAAAATGAAAATTCTGTCATTAATTACTCACCCTGATGTCGTTTCAAAACCATAAGACTTTAGTTCATCTTCGGAACACAATAAAGTAAATAAAATGAATAAAAGCATAAATTAAATCTATTCATCATATAAAGCGATCAAGTCTCTTCAGAAAAGTTAGACTAAACCGCTCAATTCATATGGATTAGTTTTACAATCTCTTTATGAACTTTTTGAAGCATCAAAGTGTCAGTTGTGTAGCTGTCTATGGAGGGACAGAAAGCTCTCAGATTGCATTAAAAAGATCTTCATTTGTGTACCGAAGATGAATAAAAGTCTTACAGGTTTGGAATAACATGAGGGTGAGTAACTAATGAGAGAATTTGTTTACATTTTTGGGTGAACTCTCTCGTTAAATACATGTATGATGTCAGAAAGATGAAATGTCACAAATGGGTTGAACAGAAAGTGCACTCAAAATAATAACAGACTGTGATATCATAATATTTAAATTTTAATTAAAGCTTAATTTAAGCAAAATTGGATGTTGTTTCATTGGATTTAACTTATTAAATTTTAATACAAGTAAATAGAGAAATAAATTAGAACTGATGACTGGATGGAAAACATTCTAAACTGGTAAATCTAGTAAATAATGTGACTAAGGTCAGTGCCCTGTTAAAGGATTAGTCCACTTTTAAATACACTTTTCCTGATAAATTTACTCACCCCCATGTCATCCAAGATGTTCATGTCTTTCTTTCGTCAGTCGAAAAGAAATTAAGGTTTTTGAGGAAAACATTCCAGGATTTTTCTCCTTATAGTGGACTTCAGTGGGCACCAAACAGTTGAAGGTCAAAATTAGTTTCACTGCAGCTTCAAATTGTTCTACACGATCCCAGATGAGAAATAAGGGTCTTATCTAGCGAATCGATCGGTCATTTTCGAAAAAAATACAACCGCTTATGCTTTATAAACAAAATATCGAATAGGGAAGGCGTAGGACATTCAGCGTAAGCGTTATGAAGAATGCGGAAGCGGAAAGTACGTTCAAGGCGATATTTTGTTTATAAAGCATAAACGGTTGTATTTTTTTCGAAAATGACAGATCGATTCGCTAGATAAGACCCTTATTTCTCATCTGGGATCGTGTAGAACAATTTGAAGCTGCAGTGAAACTAATTATGACCTTCAACTGTTTGGTGCCCACTGAAGTCCACTATAAGGAGAAAAATCCTGGAATGTTTTCCTCAAAAACCTTAATTTCTTTTCGACTGACGAAAGAAAGACATGAACATCTTGGATGACATGGGGGTGAGTAAATTTATCAGGAAAAGTGTATTTAAA
>RJVU01072342.1:1455334-1484714 GCA_003731715.1 Anabarilius grahami
TATAAGGAGAAAAATCCTGGAATGTTTTCCTCAAAAACCTTAATTTCTTTTCGACTGACGAAAGAAAGACATGAACATCTTGGATGACATGGGGGTGAGTAAATTTATCAGGAAAAGTGTATTTAAAAGTGAACTAATCCTTTAAATCTATTATTTTTATGGGATCATATCCTGCTAGACCCCTGGACACCATTTTTGAAGGCCTCTGACAGACCAAGTCCATAATCCAGCCTTCTTCAGAATGAAGCAGATATGGAAAGTTTGTATAGTCAGTGTTTACCCACTGAAAAGAATCTGTCAGCGCTCAGATCCGATCTGATGGACTCCAAACACGCCATGCAAAGACGAGACACCAGACCTGACATCCTCCACAGCTCCTTTCCCTCCATAACTGACAGAAAATTTACCTCAGTGTCACTGAACCGCTGCTGAACACTATATTTTCTTTTACACACACACACACATCTGACATCTATCTTTTCTCTGGCCTCTCTCTCCTCCCTGTCTCCCGCTTCTCTTTTGGCAGATAAATGATTCTATCCATCTCATCCACAGCACCGATGTGACATAATTCTGCGGTGTGTCATGTACAGCTCGGCCGCAGTGCGGTCTCTTGTGTGTGTCATGCTTTGTGTGTGTAGGTGCTGCACTTGTCTTGAGAGTACTGTCATAAATATCCACTACTAATCCTTCTACTGCAAACCCGCCAGCTTCTCACACATACCGCAACCTGTGACACACCTCAAGACATCCATAAAATAATGTCTTGATGTCTCACCAGATACGCTTCTGAGAACTCTTCTCCTGGGGCAGTGGCCTGAATGATATGAGAAAACAGCGTGTCTGTGATTTTTGTTGACGGCACAGATCAGGTGTTCTGAACAACTCCGTCCCTGACAGAAAATTGAGCATTTTTTTTCTTCTTTTTTCTGACTTTCTGAAACTCAAGACATTGTTTTGTTGCACTTTACCTTGGAGAAGCTTCTAATATTTGGTATTCTGCAAAACGTTGACCCCCCAAAAAAAGCTAAAATGCCCTTGGACAGAATTTGACTTTAGCCATAAACATCAAAAGTTTATGGTCAGTAAAAAGAATGCTTTTATTCAGCAAGGATACATTCAACTGATCAGAAAAGAAAACACATTTGAATTGTCACAAAAGATTTCTATTTCAAATAAATGCTGTTCTTTTGAACTTGCTATTCATTAAAGAATCCAGGGGGAAAATTTTTTATTGCGGTTTCAACAATATCATTAACAGCACAAACATTGATAATAATCAGAAATGTTTATTGAGCAGCAAATTAGCATATTAGAATGATTTCTGAAGGATCATGTGACACTGAAGACTGATGTAATGATGCTGAAAATTCAGCTTTGATCACAGGAATAAATTACATTTTAATATATATTCAAATAGAATATAGTTCTTTTAAATTGTAATAATATTTGACAATATAACTGTATTTTTGACTAAATAAATGCAGCCTTGGTGACCATAAGGTACTTTAAAAAGTCATAAAGTTCTCCTAAACTTCCTATCACCCTAGAATTCTCCGCTCATCATTAGCCTACAACGCAATCTGAAATAAAATTTCCACCTTCAAAACTTCCATAGCTGAGAGGACTGTGGGAGTAATATATTCCCGACAGAACCCACGACATGCCTCGGGTGCACCTGAGGCATAATCACAAAGCTAATTTCACAATTATAACTGCTCAGAGTGCATATGGGAGACTGTTACAGTGCAATGATGAAGTATCTTCTGTGAGAAGTCATGAGGAGAAAAGACATTAACGTCACAGGTAGATTTATTGAGCGATTTTAGTCGTTAGTCATTGTAGGTTGTAGAACTACCATCATCAGACTCTGACTGACTTTAGAGGAGTTGTTTGATTTAAAGTTGCCTGATTCCCGAAAGAGCTGTGGTGAACTTTATAAACGGATGATGCATTAGTGACTGGAAACTTTATGGGATGTTTTTTTTATCTTGACATTGCATTAGATATCTCCTCATTTACATTGACACACTCATTTCTTGTGGTTCATGTACATCTCAGTCTATAATTTTGAATGTGCTTTTAGTGGACGGAGACCCAGTGTTGGGGGTAACGCAAGTAATGCGAGTTATGTAATCAGATTACTTTTTTCAAGTAACGAGTAAAGTAACCCAAAAGTAATGTATTGCATTACTTTTCATTAAAAGTAACTAAGTAATGCAATTAGTTACTTTTTTTTTAGGGAGTAACGGAATATTTTAACGCATTACTTTTAAAAGTAACTTTCCCCAACACTGCAGAGACCTGATGTGAGCTAAAACATTTAAGTTTTATTGGTGATGATTCTGCAAAGTCATTATTTTAAAGTAAGAATTTCTTACTGAAGGTATTTTACTGTTATAAATGGCCTTCAGTTTAATGAGGTCTTTAAGTGGTTGAATTACCAAGAAAAATTGTATTCATCTATAAATTAATAAGGTATGAAAACTAATTGAAAATGTTAATAAAACAGTTGCTCAGTCTGTTTCTATAGTAAGTGTATTTCTATTTTATAGTACTGTGAGAGACTACAAAAAAAATTATCTACTTAAAGGGATAGTTCACCCAAAAATGAAAATTCTGTCATTATTTACCAACATTCTTTAAAATATCTTCTTCTGTGTTCAACAGAAAAAAATTAACTCTCACAGGTTTGGAACAATTTTAGGGTGAACTATTCCTTTAGTGACGAAAACAAACTGGGAGTAGTTTTAATTATCTCTTACAAATTCCTGTCATACATTTGGCAAGAAAAACACTAGTATCACAGTGGTCAAAGTTCAGGCTGGGTTAAACGGCACATATAATCTGTATGAACCATTTGTTTGTATGACATGACTATTTCTGGTGAAATATTAAAACTCTTAAATGAGCCAGAAAATGTTTGTCTAAATGTGCAGTAATAAGAAAACATCCACCTATCGAGAAAACACCCATATTATTTGCTGCAATCTTTTGTATTATTGCCATCACGCTGGTGGTTAGGACCACGTCTGGTTTATTTGCATACATGCTTGTTGCTGCATTTATTAGTGACCTATTATGGCAGCAAGAAGTGCTGTTCTCAATATCATTAGAACTGATAGCTAAAGGTGCATCTTCTTGAGATGAGCTAAGGGAACAATAATGAACCATCACATCACATTACAAGCAGGCAGCAGGGACTCATTTATTGACTGGAGTTTGTGTGAATGACACAGAACTGTAATCTCCCTGGACATCATAACAGGTTCCATCAGAGAGGAGTGGAGAGGAGGTGACCAGAGTTCAGACGGTAAGAAATGAGCCTCAGTTGATGAGGGGCAACATTAAAGAACTCGTCTGTTTGCCATTACTGTGGAGGTGAAGCAGTGATAATGGTTCTTCAAGGAAGCATTGCCACAAGTGAAAGCTATGTTGGTACATTTGTGCTCACAGCACAACTTTATAGAATAGAACTTTATCACACAAGCCAGACTGATATTCAGACCAGAAGCAGGATCATGAGTGTTGTAAACAAGCTAATATTAAGTACTTTTACACAGTTTTTTTTCTCCCATTTGAAAGGGCATCTGACATAATAAACTAAGTGCAATGTAGTTTTGTAAATATAGATTTTTCGGAATGTATCGATAATATCTGAAACGCTTCCAATACCTACTCATTTTCCGCAAAATAGACACATTATACCAGCTGCACTTTCTCTCTCTCATCTCTTTGATAGCGAGTTGAAACACAAAACCCACCTCCCCTCACTCACACCTTTCATTTGCTCCGGATGAATATTGTTGGTGTTACAGGGTGTGGGATTGCACATAATTTTACTCATTCCCGCAGATTTTGTGCTCACACCCAAAGTGCGCACACATAAAGCCGACTTTTAGTGCTAAATTGAGATCTTTTTCTGTACTTATTGTGCCTAAACATTCAAATACACTCAAAATAATGTCTTGGAGAGTATTCACGTAAGTCATTTATGTTTACGTTTATTTAAGTGAACGTAAGTTGAGAAAAAAAATGCATGTGTAACATTATAATGATCCGTGTGTGAGGTCCTAAAGTGACAGCAGCCTAATTAACCTACTGCCAAATTATGAGATAATATTAAAAATATCTATATGGCAGTTTTCCCCATGGTATCGATGTCAAAATTGTGGCCATTGAAAATGTTGAGTGGCAAGTAACTTTGGAAAACCACTAGCCACAGTGGCTGGTGAGCAAAAAAGTTAACTTCAAGACCTGGGATCTTTAGTAAGTGTTGCCTTCACAACACCTTTACATACACATTAGAGAATGAGATTGGCATCATTAAGAACTAATAGGTTACTATGACAAATTATAAAGAATTACTTATTAATTACTAATCAACATTAAAGTGTCTAAGATGTGAGCAATTGTCTTTTTTTACTCTCAACGTGGTCATAAAATGCATCACTAATTACTCAAGTACCTAGTCATTCTTCAAGAACTACTAGTGATCTGGACCATTATTTTAAAGTGAAAAAGATGTTTTTCAATTTAAAATAATGGTCCTGATCACTAGTAGTTCCTGCATGGTGACTAGGTAACACTTGAGTAATTAATGATGCATTTTATGATGATGCTTGGGCACTTTCCCATTGAGAATGGGCAACAAATTTCTAGCTAAATACTTTAGATCGAAATTTGTTTCCCATTCTCAATGAGAAAGTACCCAAGCATCATTGCTCGGTGACATTGCCCAGCAACATTGCTCAAAAAGTTGCCCATTGCATCATTACCTTATTACCTTAAGGTTGGGGGACAAGCTTTCACCATTCCCACATGTGGTTCAAGTCCCTCCCATCTGGGAAGAGGCTGAGAAGCATCCAGGCCAGAACATCCAGACTCAAAAACAGTTTTTTCCCGCAAGCAGTCAGACTTCTGAACCACTCTGAGTGCACCTAATCACCCCCAGCTCCACCAAAAGACTGTGACCATAACCCACTTAATTTTTAATAGCACACTACACTAACGCTTCATTCGCGTCTGGTGTGAACACACCATAAGACTTACCTGTAACATGATATAACAGTCACTCTACCTCATCAAAAGACTTTTCTATTACATACCTATGCGCTATACTGTAACATATATAAATATTTATTACCTAATACTTCAACACTACAACTCAGTGCTGCTATACTTTTTGTATTTATTGCCTTATTTATTTTTCTTAATTAATTGTCCGCCTTACTCTGTATACATATTGTCTATATTTAGGGGTTCAAGCATGTAATTGTTAAAATTTCCAGGGATCAGCATTCTCCTCTAAAAGTGATCCGGCACACCAAATCGTAAGTTGTAGAGACTTGAAATCGGCCTGACGAGGGCGCTACAGCGGTGAAAAGTACGAAATCACTCATACTCCTAGGCTCACGTGTCCATTTTTGGTATTTTGGATATTTTGAAAAACCTTTTGTGAACTAATCTTAGGTTTTTTGCCCTATCTGAACCAAACCATTGCAGCAAAATTCTCTGGAGTCTGATTGTCAATAATTATCAAAAAAAGTTGAAATTTCGATTCACAGTCTCTAAGGGTCGTCAAAACGTTCAAAGTGGGAGGAGCCACTTTTACTAAACTGGCTATAACTCGTGAATTAAATTAAATATTCACACCAAACTTGGAACACGGGTGTATAGGCTCAATCTTTGTTCACGTGAAAAAAATCACGGCGATTGGCTACTTGGTGACACTAAAACACGAAAAAACATGGAAATGGCTATAACTACTTAACCGTTAGTCTGATTGACTTGAAAATTGGCATACAATGTCTTTGTCCAATGAGCCATGATTGTCTATGAGCATATTCGTGTATCTCAAAAAATATAGCCGCCATCGGCCAATGACTTTTGAGGACCTATTTGAGAAGGTATCTTCGTGTTTTTTACATGTGTAAAGGATTGTATATCATCCTATTTTTTTGCACACACCCACGACCTTCATACCACATAGAACTCCTCATTCTGAGCAACTTTGCCTCTAGGACCACCGCTGTCCATCGAAACGTTCCTTAAATATTGGAGATTATTTCAAAAACTAACGTCCTAAGTTTTTGGCTCAAACTCAACCTTGTTAAAAAGCTTTATAAACCATATATTTTCTATGGTAAATTGCTGTAAATGGTCTTTTCCATCTATGATCGAGATTACAGGCTTGCTATTTAAAACATTATACCTTTTTACGCATGTGCTTAAAGGCCTTAAAGTGCCTGAATCCCCATAATTGCTGCTTGCAAATATATTTACTGTTGTCTTTTCTTAGTCCTTGTAAATATCCACTATATGTGTCACTGTTGTTCCCTGAAGGAACTGTTTCATTTTTAACTATTGCCATGCAATGTGCTAAAAATAACAATGAAGTTGACTTTGACTTTCAATGACATGCAGAATAAAAATGACAATATATCAACTTGCTGTATGAGAAGTAAATTCATGCACAAGCACAAGTCATCTCAGATTTGTAAAGTTATTCTCAAGTTCATCAACCTCTTCCTTCGGGGCGATGTCTCATCTTGCCCCTCGTTTCTCTGAGGCAGAACCTTTTCCTCTTGCCTTTCATTGTGTTCAGCATGCTGTGTGAAGTGTGTTTATCACCTTAGTGAAACAGAGCACAGTCCTTCTGAGTGGCAGGTGAGTTGAGCGCAGACTTCATCCCCTGAGGGAAGTTCAGCTGGGACATTGTTCAGATGTTGCTTAGATGCTGTTTGGAGGTTGCTCAGTTGATTGCAGGCATTAGCCAGAGAGGCAGATGTCAAGCGTGTCGAGGGATCCCTGTGTCTTTGTCTAGTTTCAGTGCATAACACTGACCTCGTATACGTTTATAAAACACACACAGAAGCAGCAGCGGGCACATGCGTGCTTACATACACATCAGCTCTTATTGGCTCATGCAAGATTGCACACAAACACACAGGAGAGCGGGTGCTGGAGTGAATGCACACATATAAAACATTATTTATGGATAGCATAGCAGAGCATAGACAAATGTGGGCACACTTTATTCTTCTGGTGTGGAGCTCTCACTTCATGTCTCTTAAAAAGACATGTGTCATGAATATATTTTTAGAGTAAATCTATATATACACACTATGATTCTGAAATTTGGGTCTGTGCCAGTTCAGACTACTCGATATCAGGCTGATTTTGGCATGATCCGTTTGACGTAGGGCGTCGGGACGCAAGAATCGATCATTTTATCTCATATAGTGTGCCATAGTGGACGTTTCACGACATCCCGTTAGAAAGACTAGCATGTTTCATTTTTTTTTTGTCCTCCATCACGGGTTACATCAAATCTCTGATGGTGACCAATAGGAGCACAGGAGCTCTTCCGTACACATCTTTCAAACATGGTGAAATGAAAGAGAGATGATGGTATTAGTGTTGGTAGGTGGAATTATGCAATGGAGGAAAGTTTCATGTAATTAGCATTAAGCTAGCAAGACAGACATTTTTTTCTTGTTCGAGAAGCCGTTTCACTCAGATATTCTTCACAATAATTGAAAAACAGACTATCGCAACTTCCATTTCATGCCAAGTTTAAGTTAAGAAATTAATCATAGATCATAGTTCATCAAGATTATATACCTGACTACTACAAAAGTTGTTCTGAGTTGTAAACGGTTTCTGTGATTGGACTCTCCTTTGTTGTTTTAAATTTCTTTTTATATCAGATGAATTCCAGCAGTATCTTTATTGCAGCACTAATTGCAAAGTCCCTTTAAGACAAGTCATTTCACTCGCCTATCTCTTTAAATGTAGAAACATCAAATTTTCCAAAGCTGTTTGCCAAGCTTTCGATTAAATTTCATATTTGAAGTCACCAATGAAAGCTGACAACAACTGTCTCATAAATTTTGTTTCTAAACTCTCGAATCATGACCAAAAAATTCATTTTTCAGGCTGGATCAAGCTAATGCGCATGCGGATTCCTAAGCATGCGTCTCTATAGGACTGTTTCTATAGGAACCGGAGCTTCTAAACGGCAGCTGCAGTGACACAATGACTTTATCAATCGGTGATTGGCTCTTATTTAGAAGGCGGGACTTATTCTGCCATATTGCGCATTGCACTTTCTGCACCAACTTTCTATATAAAGTCTTTGACTAATTGTTATTTTTCCCAGAAATATCCACACATCCGTAATGAACACAACAGCATCAGAACATTAGCTTTAGCATTAACAAAAAAATATTAGCTTTTATTAGCTTTTTTATTAGCTTTTTAGCAAAAGCATTAGCTTTTACGGCATTTAACAAAAATAAATGAGATGCATTATGAAGCATACAAGATCCAAAATTACAGACATTCTACTGAGATGAGATTAGATTTCCCAGAAAATCATTCTGTAATTTTTACACTTTAATTCTGTCTGTGTTTAGAATTTCACGTATTTTCAGTTCTTATTGTTATCAAGGGCATGGCATAAAGAAATATACTCTTTCTGTCTCTCTGATTTCTCTTGACCCATTTTCCTTGATTTGAGCTCTGACCCAGATAGATCCACAAGTCGCTTGTACTCATAAATGTTGATGCACTATTATACGGCTTCATTGTTGGTGAAATAATAAATGGAGTCATTTAGAGCTCATGCTCCTTTTCCACAATAATCCTTTAAACCTTTTCAAACCATGACAGACTTCAGAAGCCACTTTGCTAATACACGTCCGAGACATCAGCAATTACAATCAATTCAGCATTCGACAGGGAACACAATAAAAAAGCGTCAGTTTGTGGTAAGTCCTCACAGGCCTGCGATCCTCTGACATTTCAGGCAGATAACACATTGTGCTTGTAATAGACTTATTATGCACAGAGTGGAAGTCAAAACGTAAGTACTTTTCTTGATTTGGAAACCGAGAATGAATGCTGTGGGGGGAAAGAGTCTGAGTAAATAGTTTCCTTGGTAACGGTAGAAAGAGGGGATTTTCTAGTTTGTGCAGCTAAGCTTCCCGTGACAGGAGCAAAGCGAAGAATGACAACAACATGAGTGGGGCATTGCTTTTAGGGCCACCAGCTTCTAAATGGTGCTTTTATCCTTCAGGAGTCATAACGTCATCAACCACGGTGAGGCTGATATTTTGGTAGCTGATACCAGAGGTGGGAGTCTTGGCAAAACACTGGTATTTTAAAAGCAAATTGGCCACGGACATAATGGTACTACTTTATTTGCTGTTGCTAGGAAACCTGGCATGCAAACCCATGTTCAAGTGGCTCAGTCATGTCTTATTTTTGGCGTCATTGGAAACAATGCTTGAATAAGCATGCACAATGATGGAGAGTCAGAGAAGATGCTGGCGATGTTTGATTTACTAAGTAATGATGTGGCTAGTGGCACTGAATGGAATTAATGACTGTTTCCAAACAGGTTTCTAATACTACTTTCCTACTTTTTTTCCTCACACATATCATTATAGTATAGTAAGTCAAATAATAAGTTAAAATTATTACACATATGTTCAAATAAATAAATTCAAAGACAACAGAATCGATTGTTTTTAATAATAATAATAATAAATTATTTAATAATTGTTGATAATTATAATACAGCGTTTATTTCATTGTTTTTGTTATAATTTATTATTAGTAGTAGTATTATTAACAGTTAAAGGGTTAGTTTACCCAAAAATTATTTGTATTTATTTATTTGCTTTTATTTACACATGCCGAGAAAGATTATTTATCTTGTTTGTGATGTTAAATGCTGCTAAAACTGGGGCGAGTTGTCGGTTTTAGAACGTGACTCCAGGACACATGCAGAGCTCAGCTTCTCGGTTAGACGATTTAGTCTCAGTCCTTGTTAGTTTTTCATTAGTTCTAGCTGTCTCGTCCTCTCTCGGCTGCACCAGGCCGCCTCAGACAAGGACATTAGAGAGCGCTCCGGCTGCCATGCCTTTGTTCTTGGCATCTGGCGCTGTGGCATATGGACCTGTATCGCGGGGGCCTGGCAGGACAGACGCCCCAAGCTCCTGTGCCCATACAAGATTCTCCATGCCCAGAAAATCTGCCACTTGGAGAAAGATGTTGTAAAAAGCTTTTTGTGAGCTTTAATGAGGACATTTTAAGATGCTATAGAGCTATAAAAAAGTGTTTGTCATAGCCATATGTCATTTTAAAATGGACAATAATTTATTAACTTTTATATCCAGTATTATAAATATTTTCAAAAAAAAGAAAATTTTGATCACTTAAAGGTGCAGTAAGTGATTTCTGAGAAACGCTGTTGAGCCAATCAGCAGCAGGGGGCGTGTCCATTCATGATAGGGGAGGAGAGAGAGTGAGCCAATCAGCGGTAGGGGTGTGTCCATTCATGATGGGGGAGCAGAGCCATGAAACTTGCGACAACTCCATTGACTCCAATGGAACGTTATTTTTACAGCAATGGCGGCTCGTGGAGCCTTACAATAGGTAAAAGTATCAGCCGCGCCATAGAGTTACAGCAGAACAGACCGTTTGTGATGTACTTTTAAAAGGTAAGCCGTTTAAAGTATAAGATTTTATATTATCAGTACATCTGAATCAAATTACCTTTTGTATTAAAGCATGCTAGCTGATATTGCTCACTAAATAAATAGTTTCAGGGGATGTTATCAGATAGTAGATTAGATAATAGATTAAAACAGCTTAATAATTGTAAAAACTATTAATGCAGTTTTATCCATCGTTGTGTAATTAGAGAAAAAGGCCTCTAAACAGGGTTAAATATAACTTTGGGGCTTGTAGTGGTGGGTGGAAGTGGTAAAATGAGAATATCATTAGCCTATTCCTTATTAAATGTACAATAAATAAAAAAATCCTTATTTTAAAATGTATATTTGAGTAAGCAAACCCGTATGAGTGAATATTTTGGGGGCATTGTGATTCTGTTGACTGTCTATTATGTGTAAGCTCAGAAAAGGTGAGGAATACAAAGAAAAATGCATGGTGCCTACAGAAAAAAAAAAAAAAAAAAAACATGCTTAAAAGCAGCAAGCAGTTTAAAAAAACAGATCATTCTAGGCTAAATGGGAAATCATACTAAATACCAAAACTGTATATTATATACTACTACTGTATTTCATTTCTCCCGTTTTTGTCTCCTTTTATCTTGCTTTCAATACAAGCACAAAGGGGATTCAGATCCTGAAGACTCCATGCAATGATGCTGTACCCTCACCGCCATGCAGTCTCTGCTCCTTGGATTTTGCAAACTTTTCCTTGCTCCTTATTTTTAATAAACATAAAAGTTCCCAGTGTTGGTTTTTGTGGAAAAGGGCAGATACACCTGTATATGATTAACACACAATTTAGCACACAATCTTTAGTTCTATTTAGATTGCTCCTGCTGACTTGAACATATTTTCTCCTTTCCGTGTCAGTGGGGAAACCATTCATACTGCTTTCTCTGAGCAATAAATCCATTGTACTAAATCAATGCAAAAGTCAATGTGTGTGTATAATCATGTTTTGTTTTAGAATTGAATATATTGTGTATGAATTTATATAGTAATAAGTGAATGGGGTGCATAAGAATTGTAAACATTAAGATTAGTTAAATTTCACTTAATTAAATTTTACATTTCACTTGTTTGCAATGGGTTTGCAGGTCTCATGTCCCTGTGAAACCATAGTGAACATGACGTAATTGCCCTTAACTAACATACAAGTTTAAAAACATAAAAATACTTCAAAACAACTTCAACACGGTCTTTAACCAAGGTAACGTTAGCCAGAAATATGTTAACAAGGCAGGCAATGCTGGTTGAAAACACTAATCCTCAAATATTAGCAGGTTTTTACCTTTTAAAAACAACATTGCTGTAACTACATTCACATGTCAGTGTATTATATAAATATTGTAAACCGATGCATTTATTGACTTCAAATGACCAAAAATCATGGTTCTGTCTCTCTAACCCTATCTTTTTGAATTGCCGCCGAAGCACATCTGAAGTCTACGCGAATCACGTGACGATCAAGCGTTTTGAACTTCCATTGTTGCAACTCTCTCTCTATGGCTCTGTGGGGGAGGAGAGAGAGTGAGCCAATCAGCAATAGGGTCGTGTCCATTCATGATGGGGGCGGAGAGAGAGTGAGCAAGAGGGAGATTTGAAGAAAGACTGTAGAAAGAGAGATGGCTGAGAGACATTACAAAAGAGAAAAGGTCACTGGAAAAAGAAGGGTTATGATCAGCCAAGAGCTTTAGGACTCACATTAATATTAGAAAAGCTTTCCAGAATCAGGAAGGCCTGAGAACAGATGCTGAGGTTGCATTGTTTCTGCTCCATTGGCTAACATTGGTTTTGCTATTTTTAACAAAACCAAGATTTGCTGTTGTTGTAATATTGGCTATACTAACAGGATAATTTTGAGTGTCACTAGCCCCTTTCACACAGTAATCCCAATAAATTACTGTAAAATTACCAGAATGACTTTACCAGTAAATACACAAATATGTTGTTCACGCATGATCTCTTTACGGTAATTTACCGGTAATTTAAAGGCTGTATGTGTGAAAGAGGCTATTGTCTGGATCGGGTGAGCTGCTGGCGACTAACAACAGACTCTTGCATGTATATTCTCTTGTGTACTATATGTTAATTTTTGTTCTTCTTGTCAGTTTTTGCTTCGCTTTATTTTTTGCAAAGCATTATTGCTATATGATAAAAAGAAATCCACTCTTGCTTTACGTGTATTTTGTGGGCGGAGCAATGGAGGGAGGGGTGTGTTTGTTTGTTTTGTTTGGTTCCAATAGCAACAGTGTCTCTCAGAAATCACAAACCTTTTGCATGATATGAGGCATTATATGTACAGCATGAGAAAAGTATTAATGACATATTCAGTGTGCCTGAGCATGCACCACCTAATTCAGTAATATACTATTTTAAAAACTAAATAAAACATTTTTTAAGTTAGACTTGCCACTTCACTTACTGATTAATTCTTAACAGCTCTAAAACTTGAAGGATGCTACAATACGCCTGAAAAACACTCAAGGTTCGACATGCACTTGAATTGTTTTCCCAGTGTATAAGTATTCTCTTCACGATGTTCTCGAGAGATAAAAGAGCACTAGTTGGTAAACTTGTGGTTATAAAAAGCTTATCATTCTGACAAGCCTAGCAGTTGCCATGCCAACACCAGAGCTAAAGTGCCCACATCTCAATTCGGGAAGACAGCAGATCTGAGAGGAACGTGATGGGGTCAGCAACTGCGGCAGCCCATCCCTCATATCATTTTCACCAATATAATCTGTAAATTTCATTAATGAAGTGTGATTAATTCTAATTAGTGAAAAAATTGGATTGCATCCAGCCATATGATTACAACTATATTTATAACTTCTAAACATAGAAAGTATATTTATGAAAAAACTTACACCAGAATGCACAAGCCAAGTGATAACCAACATGTGAAGACATGTGACTGCTATGTTGCTTGGCAACTACATGTAAAGAGTCTATAAATGGGATAATTATGTGTGTTAGTTGGTAGAAGAGTAGTTTAGAGGTGACTTGTTAAAGAATACATCCCTATTACATACATCCCTACTTGTTAAAGAATACATCCATATTATTACTGCTCGTACTTACCGCTGTTCAAATTCTTTATGCAGTAATACAAAGTATTACAATAGGCTATTTATTTATTTGTTGATTGGTTGGTTGGATTGATTGAGTTATTTGTTTATTCAAAGAAGCACAATTTACATATATCAAAGAAAATTACAACAGTCGTATCCACCTTATAACCTTAAAGCCCCCTGCAGTCAATAATTTTACCCTTTAAAACTTTGATCATCAAAATTATATATATATATATATATCTCAATGAACACAAAAACAATTTCCAAAATGTTGGCATGACTAAGTTTAATATAATATCTGTTTAACTTATATTATTAACCTTACTTTCATATTATAACTTAGATTACACATTTTTCAGTTTTACTCAAATTAGGGAGATGCAAAAATGAGTACACCCCACAACAAAAACTATGGCCTCCATGATTATTAATGACAGCACCAAGACTTCTAGGCATGGAATGAACAAGTTGGCGACATTTTGCAACATCTATCTTTTTACATTCTTCAAGAATGACCTCTTTTAGAGAGGATGGAGAGTGATGCTCAACTTGTCTCTTCAGAATTCCCCATAGGTGTTTGATTGGGTTCAGATCAGGAGCCACTGAATCACTTTCACCCTGTCCACTGTTGGATCCTTCAGAAATCCAACAGTGGCCTTAGATGTGTGTTTAGGATCATTGCCATGTTGGAAAAGTGACCGACAACCAAGGGCACGGAGTGATGGTAGCATCTTCTCTTTCAGTATAGAGCAGAATGGGGCAGTCGTGGCCTAATGGGGCAGTCGTGGCCTAATGGATAGAGAGTCGGACTTGTAACCCAAAGGTCATGGGTTCGAGTCTCAGGTCCGGCAGGGATTGTCGGTGAGGGGAGTGAATGTCCAGCGCTCTCCCCACCCTCAATACCACGACTGAGGTGAGACCCTTGAGCAAGGCACCGTACCCCCAACTGCTCTCCGGGCGCCGCAGCAATGGCTGCCCACTGCTCCGGGTGTGTGTTCACGGTGTGTGTGTTCACTGCTGTGTGTGTGCACTTGGATGGGTTAAATGCAGAGCACAAATTCCGAGTATGGGTCACCATACTTGGCCACATGTCACTTCACTTTTTCACTTTTTTTACATCTGTGAATTCATGATGCCGTCAATGAAATGCAGCTCCCCCACACCAGCAGCACTCATGCAGCCCCACATAAGGACACTGCCTCCACCATGTTTCACTGTAGGCACCATGCATTTTTCTTTGTATTCCTCACCTTTGCGACACCATACAGTTTTGAAGCCATCAGTTCCAAAAACATTTATCTTGGTCTCATCACTCCAGAGTATAGAGTCCCAGTAGTCTTCATCTTTGTCAGCATGGGCCCTGGCAAACTTTAGGCAGGCTGTTTTGTGCCTTGGCTTTAGGAGAGGCTTTTTTTTCGTGGACGGCACCCATTCATGCCATTCCTCTGCAGTGTACGCTGTATTGTGTCACGGGAAATAGTCACCTCAGTTTGGCTTTCTACGTCTTTAGATAACTACAGTGAACTTGCATGCCGATTTTCTTCAACCCTTCTCATCAGAAGATGCTCCTGTCGAGGTGTTAACTTCCGTGGATGACCTGGACGTCTCTGTGAGATGGTTGCAGTTCCATCTTTTTAAAATTTTTGTATCACTTTTGTTACAGTATTCTGACTGATTAGTAAAGCTTTGCTGATCTTCTTTTAGCCTTCACCTTTCTGGTGTAAATAAATAATTTTAAATTATCTTGTGACATTTCTCTTCCATGTATTGCCATTGCTGACAGCATGAAATGGGAAGGGGTTTTAACACCCTTTTATAGTCAACTGTCTGCTGGACACATGTGTAATGAATAATTAGACTCACCTGTGGTTGAATTCTTGTTAGATTAGACATTTGTAGTCTAAAATTTAGCTTTGCTCCAGAGACTTTCAGTGGGGTGTACTCATTTTTGCATCACCCTAATTTGAGTAAAACTGAAAATTTTGTTCTCTAAGTTATATTATTAACCTTACTTTCATGTTATAAGTTAAACAGATGTTATATTAAACTTAGTATATATATATATATACATATACATACAAATGCTTTTTCTGTGAAAATAATTTCTTCATGCCTTAAAATAACTTGTTTGTATGTAACTCTGCACCCCTGCTTTGTTTAGTATACCCGGATTAATGCAAATTAGTTTGCAAAACATAAATCACGTGAGCCAGCTCAATACACATCATAAGACGCAATAGATGTTTTGGGGGAAAAAAACAAACCGTTATCATGAACGATAACTATAAAGATATTAGCGTTCACACCAGTGGATGATATTGTTCTGTTTATTCTAAGCATGTGCTTGTCTGTTCCTTTAAATGCTCAAGCTCATTACAGAAGGATGGATTCTGATTGGCTATCAATGTTTTTATCGTTTATCAGCTGGATAAAATCGTTCTGAAAGTGATTCCAATGATATCGTTTCTCTGTGCTGTTATTGTTATATCTGTGGTGTGAACTCTGCTACTTTGACATTGAGAACGATTTTTATAATTATATCTTTATCATTATCTTTATAGATATTGTCCTTGGTATGAACGGGCGTTTAGACATATAGGTCTACTGAACGTTATCTAGCTAAAATAATTAATGGCTAAAATATTGTACTTTATATGTAAAAATTAGTAAAAGTACTTAAAAAAAAAAAAAATTCAGTTCTGCTGTTGTTCATGTACCAGCGGTGAAGTTGTACAACTAGGATGTTGTCATGTCACCATCGGTGTCCCAAAGTGAGCCAGGGTCATTACTGTCCTTTACCAGCACCTAAATTCATGTACATGATATACTGATTCACTAAGTAGGGAGCTGATTGAGACGCCTTGTCTTTGGTAAACTGGTGGTGACTGATGCTTTTGCAAATGGTTTGTCTTGAAGCATATTAAAAACACCATGTAGACATATAAACAACATTAACAACTTGATTTTCACCACAGGGGGTATTTAACAAGCTGTACTTGTATAATTCATTATATTAATACATTTATAAATATAATGATTTGTATTGTAATAATAAAAATCAGTGAGTGTTCCATACTAGAGGGGTGGAGTTAAAAAAGGCATTAGTGATGACAGACAAAAGTTAAACCATTTCTGAGACAAAGCTAATTACTACATTTTAATGAACGATTACAAGCGCGCATTTAATTATTTTGAATAATGTGCACTGATTAATCATGCACAAGAAAGTAAATGCAACCAATTTGGATTGCAACCGTAGTGAAGCCACTGAGACTCATGGCCTCTTGTGGTTTACAGCTTTTATTTACTAATCCAAATTAAAATAATTAATAACCAAAATCCTCACACCAAATAATTTTTTTGTTTTTTTGTTTAATTAGACAGTCAGCTGTAAAACTGAGAAGGAATTGGAGATGCCTCGCAGTCTGGAAAGCAGATTCGAGTGTAACCTGTGCAGGGTGGCACAGAATCAGGAACAGATGTTAAAATCATGGATGAGGGAATCCTGCCTCTCTCTCTTTAGAACTGTCAGCGAGAGCCAGACAAGATGGCGGAAGGAATCCCATGAGCAAAAATACAAAATGAAAACAGACAGGGACACACACACACACTCAACAAGTCAAGCGTTCCCAGCTCTGACAGCGATTGGGGAATCCAAATAAACAAAAATAGATTAACACACCCACACACCAGCATAACCTATTGGAAGTTATCACCCAACTGTCAAAGCAGAGGAATATGAAACTGGAGGTGATGGCATGAAAGCTGATTAGTTTTGATTGAGTCAAAATAAACCTGGGGACCAACTGCTGTTTGATGCACTCATGCCGAAACTGATTAACCACCGATACACGGACGTGCAGACAGCTCGTACCTGACAGAAATATTTCCCTGTTTTGTGTGTCTGAGATTGTGTGCCCCTTAAAAAAAAAAAAAAAAGTTCACAATGAAATGTTTATCTCAATTGTTTCTCCAAGGCAGCAATGAGATTAAATTGAGATCAAACTGAGACAGCGTCTGACTAAGCTGAGCACCTAAAAAATAAAGGTTCCAAAAGGGGGTTTTCGTAATGATGCCGTAGAACCATTTTTGGTTCCCCAAAGAAGCTTTCAGTGAACAGTTCTTAAAGTCGCCATTAAATCAAAATGGAAGTTTTCTGGATTTTAGTGTATGGACTATGTTAGCCTTACTGTTATCTATAAGTGTGCTCCTAAACAAAATTCATATTTAGAAGATATAAGCGTCTCGTCACTTCCACCAAATATGGATCAATGATTTTGATGACATCATGTTGTACTTAAGCTTCTCAGATTTTCTGTCCAATCAACTGCTCTCTAGAATCTGAAGTCCCGCCCCCTACATTATAAAAAAACATTGAAGCTGCGGCTGAAATCGATCACTGGTTCACGCATTTACTATTTTCTGAATGGCACGTAGTGCACTATATAGGGGATAGGGAACAATTCAGACAGTGTAAATATGCTTTCCATTGGGGCGAATGAAGTCTGGTTTCACGTGAACCACCGCAGCGCACGCACAGTCTGCTATGGTCAATAGACACAGAGCAGATCGTGTGCACGAGTCCGCGCATGCCACAAAACATATCGGACCCCATTTTGCAAAGAATGCTATATTTTAAAGAACTCACCCAAAAATGAAAATAATGTCATTATTTACTCGTTGGAACGACATGAGGGTGAGTAATTAATGACATAATTTTCATTTTTGGGTGAACTAAACCTTTAAAACAATAATGGAGGATATTAGGAGGAGAAACTGCAGGCTTTACTGAGTTTTGCATCTCTGGCAGAGCTGTGATACAAACAAAATGCTATTGGTTATTTTAAAAAAGGGGAGGAGCTGTTCTATATGTCCCGCCCTGTCTTCCCGTTTCAGTAGAAATTACATCAACACGATGGGCCCTAGTTTAACGATCTAAGCACATGATCTAAAGCGTACGGCTTAAGTGCACTTTAAGGCTTGTCCGAATCCACTTTTGCTAGTTTTAAGATTGGAAAAATGGCACGCCCAGCGCATGGTCTAAAAGGTTGTCCTTATTCTCTTAATGAGTAATGGGTGTGTTTTGGGCATAACATGCAATAAACCAATCAGAGTCTTATCTCCCATTCCCTTTAAAAGCCAGTTGCGTTCGCGCCATGGCAGATTCGCTATTTACATGGTGGAGTTTGCAAGCGGAAAAACTGAACGCTTCTTTAGCGAGGAAACGGATCTGTTTGTGTGTGAGATTAAAGCACACGAGCAGACCATCTATGGGACAAGCCGGATTCTAACAAAGCATTGTTATCTTTATGCACACAATAATAATCTTTCACATTGTAATCCTATTATTTTTAACATTCGGCATGTTTGTGTGCTGCTGCACGTCCCTGTGTGTGTAATAAGCTGAGTGTACGCATGTTGTGCACCTGCCTAGGCGCATATTACTAATGCGCTCTTTAAATAACAAAACAAATAATAATAGTTATAATAGTAATATTGCGCCACTGACTTAGACCAGGTTTCAGTTGGTCAATGGCGCAGTCTATTTCAATTGCCTCAAAATAGCAATGTGCCAACAATGTGCCCAAATACACCTTGTTTTCAGACCAGCACGCCCATGGACGCACAAATGGGTGCAAATGCATTTGCTATTTAAACAACGTGGCACAGAACGTGAAAATGATAACTGCATCGGGCTGAAACTAGCAAAAAACACTTGTGTTGGCGCCGCATTGCGCTGGGTGGATGATAAGGCCCATTGAATAATTTTGTGCGTTTCAAGCTCAATTTTTTTTTTCTTAGAGTGAAGAACATTTTAAAAATCTAAAGAAACTTTTCCCACTATAAAGAACCTTTTGTGGAACGGAAATGTTCCATGGATGTTAAAGATTGTTCTTGGAACTATAAATGCCAATAAAGAACATTTATTTTTAAGAGTCCATGCACATTCATTTTATAGTTCTACAGTATAATCTTACTATATGTCAAAAGTTGTCTCATATTTACAGATTTCACTTAAGAAATTATTGGAGAAACATCTGAGACAAAGTCATCTATTGAGCTATAAGAGATAAAGAAAGTTCACTTTTTTTTCTTTGTGCCCTTTTGCATTTGACAAACAACAGCCCTGGAAATATTCATGCATGCAAGCATTCATGTGTGCAAGTACAAAAATACACACACAAGCACACAAATTACTAACCGATGAGACTGTGGTTGCTCTTACTGCACCTGTCAGGAAGGGTTAGATTAGTTCATGGTTCAGTTGGCAGGAATCAAATCGAACCCACATGCAGCTTTTAGAGAGCTGAGCAGGTGAGCAGGACATTTAGTCTTTCTGAAGCTTTTTAGATCAGCAGATAATGTCGCATGTGGTCATTAGAGAACAATTTATAAAGGAGAAAGCCTATAATAAATCCAGTTTTTATTTACAAAACACTGACTTTATAGGGTATTTCATAGTTCATGCAGTACAATATGTCAGCATTTCTGACATACACCATTAAACGGGAGATAAATGTTTGGACAGGCTAATAGATGGACAGATAAAAGTTTTTCACGTTATGGCAATGATAATTAATTTTTATGTGTATTAGAACAAATTGGGATGAAATTATGATACTTTGAAATTATGATACTGTCTTCAATTTGTAATTATTTTTTGCAGGTCAAGCAATGTTCCAAGTGCTAACAGTTCAACAGCACAGGGACTTTTTACAACACTAAACATTTGGCAGAAAATGAACTTGTTTATGTATGAATCATTAATCATTCATTCAAACGATTATTTTAAAAAGTGAGGGTTCATTCAGGAACGAAACAGGTGACTGTCTTTTAAGAGTGAGGCATTTAATCATTCACTCAACCAATTCAGCAAGGAAACGAGTTACTGTATTAATGAGTGAATCATTCATTCAAACAACAAGCTTTCAGGAAGGAATAACTACTATATAGTTCTGCTGTGGTTTTGTTTGTAACTACTTTCATAAGTGGAACAAAACGAAGTAACTTGCAATAACCTTCTGTTTAAAATCTAAGACACCCATTATTAAACTTAAAAGCATTAGGCCTATCACACACCTTTGCAGCCATTACTTAACGTTCACAGGAAAAAAGCTCAATTGTCTATATAGTGTAGCGATGTATGAAGCACAGCTCACAGTCACTTTTAAACCAAACAGTTTTCTGTCTGTCAACACGGTGAATTCACATGACCAACTGAACCGAATGCCAAATCTGTGTGGGAAATTTTTTTGAAATTCCCGATTACATGGACTCCTATTGAAATGACTGGATTTCACCCTCAAAAATTAGCAGAACAATGGTAAATGTACTTTAGTTTAGTTTCATCAGAAGTACAACTTCCTTTTCTATAATAAAGTGGCTCTCCAGTGTGATCACTAGCGGACGTCTGACCTTGATGGACTGAACAGGAGAAATGAACTGGAAAAGATTTCCACGTAAAAGAAGGTGGAGCTCCACTCACACCTACCTATTACATAACCGCCATGGACCAGTGGTAGGTACAATGGTGTTTACCCGTCATAGCGAACTTTTCCCTTTGGCAAGCTGTTTTGAACTCCCAAAACAAACTCCAAACAAACTTTGTTTTGGCCTGATTCTCTCTGAAATTATGTCACATCAGTTCGTTCTTTGATTTCACTTTAAGTTTATCGGGGCCTTTACTGCATTTACAGTTATCACAACTATTGTTTACAACTGGTGTAAAAAGTGTACGTTTATAATGTGTGCTTGTTTTATAATCATTTTTGCTTTATGTTCAAGTATGACCGAAGAAAACAGCAGAAAGCAGCTAGATCCTTCACACACAGGCATGGAGCCAAATTACTGCAGGCATCAGCAGGACTCAGTTTAGTTAGCATTTCACAAAGTCTGAAGTTCCTCTGATCTGAGATCAGTGACAGCTGTGGCCAGATGTCGATTTGAGCATTCTGGCATTGTTCTAATTATAGCAGGTAAGATCTGAGACATGGAGACAATTAGCTGGTGGACCAAACGACTGGAGAACTAACATAAATCTGGCAAAGCATGAAGAATTTATGAAACAATCCTCATTTACAGAGTCTATTTATATCCAGCACTGTGTGGAAAGACAGTGAACGGCAACGTGTTCTTTGAAAAAACTTTTTGATTTGACTGGGTGGACAAAGAACATGGGAAAACAGACAGTGCACGTTCAGTTTAATTTATGCTCAAGATGAAGAAATAAACATTTTATTCCAAGAAAAAAGTAATAATGATTCATATGTGCACACTCGCCTGTTATGAAAACCGCACATGGCTTGTTCCCGTCATAAAGACAGTATTAATACACATCTGCAGCACTGAGCTGGATAATGCCAGCAGTCGTCAGAGCAGGATATTGCATTGCGGGTGGCACCGGGCTGATAAGCGTTATGATGAGGAGCAAGGTGTGATGAATGACCTTCGTGTGTCTGATATAAGACCGACCCAGGGGGTCACATCCACCTCCACATCCGTATCCGTATCTTGTTCCTGAGGTTTCCATCTGGCATGATAGGGAATAGTCATTAGATGAGATAAACATTCAAAAACATAATGTATGATAAATCAAGTTTTAATGAATGAATTTCAAGTGTCTGAGCTTGATAAGATACTATACATCTTGAAAAACAACACAAGCATTTTCATTTCCAAAGTTCTGAAGGTGCTGCATTAGAGGAATGACCCTGGTTATCCAGAAAAAATGCCCGAGGCTGTGTAGCGAAGTCAGTATATATTGGCATTTAATCAGTCAGCTAAAACAAAATGTACTGCAGTAATCAAAGAGCTTTGGCAGTGTTTGTGCTACATCGGCTGATTACATCAAGAGATGTGGAAATTCACTTAAAAAAGCAAGAGAGAAATAGCATGCATCTATTCTGTGCTATGGGTGTGTGATGCACTGTTTATGCATGTGTGTCTTTCCATGCATGCATGGTTTTGTGTGTGTGTGCATGAGGATGTAAGTGCTTTCCAGAGATGTGGCCGAGGCAGACGGACCACTTTGCATCCTATTACTCATGCTGTGGAATGCTGCTCAGGTAATTGGGAGTAAAAGCAGAGAAAAGAGCAAAGCCTTTTTAAGACATCGGGCACCTTTTTAAATTGACTGATTTGATTGCAAATTCAATATGGCAAAGCCCCTCTTTGCTGGCTTGTTTTGTAATTGCCCCAGGGAACTGCTCCAGAAAGAGGGAGGGGAGGCAACAGAAATGAACCAACCTTTGGCTTTACTTTCCAAAATGAACGAGGCAAAAGATGCATATTGGCAGGAAACACCCTGCTGTATCATAGTACATTGTGAAAAGTAGAAAAAGAAGAATTGTCAAAAGTTTCTTTTGATAATTACTTGGCAATGGTTGTGCAGGAGAGTTGCTTCATCATGGTAAATGCATTTACGTTTACAATTAAACTCCTGGCAGATGCATTTATTTACAAAACCAATTACAAGATAAATCGCTTAGTTATGTTAAAATCCCCTGAGCAGGTGGATGAAGTTTCAAATAAAGCAGAGAACGGTTTAGACAAACATATCCATTCTCCAAATTGTGTGTCCTATGTAGAGTCAGGCAAACCATGCTGATAAAATTGTGGAAAGATCTTACCTTCATGCTGTGGAAATACAAACCGGAAGACAAAAACAACGAACGCAGCGCTGAACAGGGGTCTGTATAGAACTTTTTGGTTTCTTGACTCAATTTTAAAGAACACTTTATGCCAAAAAGGTTCTATATTCATCAGGGGCATTTCCTCCGAGGAGGCAAGGGAGACAGTAACCAAAAAAATGAGAAAATAATCGATATTATAAAAATAAAGCAATGCAAATATTACAAAATATTGTCACGTAAATAATGACGGATGCAATTGCAAGTTAATCTCTTTATTGAGAGCTTCACACACTGACGGTCAGTCACAGGTAAGACACAACAAACACAGCAGGAGAGTGGTGACGCAGGGACCTCGATGGGCGATGAGAGATCCGATGAGTCGTGACTGGTGAAGTGTGTCCGTGAAGCAGTGCCGTGTAATCCGTGGGTGAAAACCAGAGAACGATCCAACGAGGAAACAGGTAACAGGAAACAACGACGAGAAATCCAATCCAAGGAACATGTAACACGAGCAAACACGGGACACAACACCAAGACTCCAAACAACGATCTGACAAACATGAGACGAAAGACAAGGCGTTAAATAGGCAGGTGTAATTGCGCACAGCTGCCGCTGATCAGACGATCAGCGGCGACGCCCACATGAACAATCAGGTGACACACCACAGAACCACACAGACACCAGAATGAGACAGCGGATTCATGAACCGTGACAAATATGACATTAAAAAGTGTAAAAGTCACTTGTTTTTATAAAGTAACACTGTCCAACGGCGACACCTGCAGGTAAAGTTACAGAAGGAGGCTTGCCTCCCCTGAGGCCATTGTCTTTGAACAGACCCCCTTAAGCGTGCGCTAGGTTTGGTGGGGGGTAATTGAGATTGAATGGGGGAAAGTCACATGAGAGGAGGCAATGCCTGGATGTGATTGGTTCATGTGATAAATCCCGCCTCTTGATTTTGTGCGCGTTCTCGAATCCGCCTAAATAAAGACAATGATGCTGTTAATGGGAAGATTGATTTAAAAAGTAAGTAAACAACTGTCACAACTTGAAATGGACTGAAAACAGATTGTGGGCTTTTTTTTGTGTGTGAAACCAGCTTGGTGAAATTAAAGGTACATCTTTGTGTCTATTAAAAAAAGGCTGAACATTAGTTCACAAATAAAGTATATTGTTTAAATTGTTACTGCCTTTACTTATTATTTTGAAATAAATGTAAAAAATGCGTAAAAACACAAACTTGATGGAATTATACTTGGATGGATGGATGGATGGATGGATGGATGGATGGGAACCCCTAAAAAATTCTAAGCGCCTGACAGAACCCTTTAAGGTTCTATATGGAACCTTTTCTTCTAAGAGTGTAGCCAGGTGTTTGTCACAGGGGTTTGTGGTATCATTACTGTATGTTCAAGTGCTGCATTGGCACTATGGTATTTACTATGGAATACCATTACAAGATTTCAGTATTATACAGCAAACTCTTGGCAAACACTGTCACAGATGAATTCCATGTTTTCCACAAAGTAATAGTTTCTGCAAGGATGTTGCCAATGCAGCCATGTTTCAGCAAATTCTTGCCAAAAATTGCCATTTTTGCTGCAAATAAATATTTTTTTGCAACTTTTGATATCTAGATCCGAATAGAAAGTACGTGTTTGCTGATTAGTGGTTAGTGATTCATACATGGATGTTGCTCATCGCACATTTCTGCTTTAATTGCTTTTGCAATGTTTTAGCAAATGGTCTAAAGGGCCATTTACATGCCCACTGAGTGTGTGATGACTAGATTTTGATTTCCGTGTGGTTTAGTGTTCCATACCGATACAGCATTCCAGCTGTGCCAAAATGACAATATGGAGTTTATGTAACAAAGTTCGAGATGAGCATATTCAGATAATCCAGCAATCAGCTCAAGAGGAAGCCTATAAATAGCCGCCTCTCAGCTCCGTTCCTCGACAGTTTTCCAGTATCCTTCCACCACCCCAATTCTGCACTCTCGGCAGGAGAAGCCAGAGAAGTCCAATGGGATTATTTCGGGTTGGGGACCAAATCTCAAGGACAGCAAGCCAAATATGCCTATACTCTTTACCCTGTCTGATTATATGTACATGTGAACCCCTGAAATAGTAACGGACAAACATCTGTTTACCAGTTATTGTCAATATGGCCTCATAAAAGAAAACTATTAAAGGATTAGTTCACTTACAAATGAAAATTTCCTGATAATTTGATGTCATCCAAGATGTCCTTCTTTCTTCAGTCGAAAAGAAACGGACGAAGGTCAAAATTACAGTTTCAGTGCCAGATGAGGAATAAGGGTCTTATCTAGCAAAACGATCAGTCATTTTCTAAAAAAAATACAAAAGTATATGCTTTATAAACACAAATGATCGCCTCACAAGTGCTTCTGCCAGACCACCTTCCGTATTCTTCAAAAAGCTTACGCTGTATGTATTAAACCTTCCCCATTCAACTTACGGAAAAAACGGAACTGGCTCCGCGTCTGTTACATAATTTGAATAGGGAAGGTGTAGGACATACAGCGTAAGCTTTTTGAAGAATACGGAAGGTGGTCTGGCCGAAGCACTTGTGAGGTGATCATTTGTGTTTATAAAGCATAAATTATAAACCTTTTTTTTTTTTTTTTTAGAAATGACCGATCGTTTCGCTAGATAAGACCCTTATTCCTCGTCTGGTATCATTTAAAGCCCTTTGAAGCTGCACTGAAACTGTAATTTGGACCTTCAACCGTTTGGGGTCAATTAAAGTCCACTATAGACCTTATTTACCAGAGAAACAAGCGCGCCGCCATCTTTAGAAAATTGTCTTTGAACTTCCGTTTTTGTGATAGCCCTGTACATTTCTATGGCATCTCTGTCAAAGAATAATTCAATTCAATTCAATTCACATTTATTTGTATAGCGCTTTTCACGATACATATAATTTCAAAGCAGCTTTACAGATAATGCGTGTCAACATTACAATTTAAAGAATGCAGTTAGCAAATAATGTAATAATTTACAATTTACAATCACTGTTAGCAGTTTAACTGAATGTAGAAGCAATGAGCTCCTGGAAAAATGAATACATTAACAATAATCAAGATATAGAATTTGTGCAATGTGCATGCTGATCCAGATGATTGCGTCTTCCGAAATCCTCGCAGGAGTTGGCGCCGTCTCTTCATAGGTGTTGGTCATCTGAGGTCTTCTTAAGAGGCCGGATCCAAACTGAAGCTGATGTCCTCTCTAGTCACAGAAAAGCAAATGGAGAGTAATTAGCGTAGCTGCTGTTCATAACATTAAGCAAGGATAATCATGTGCAATTGATCTGATATGAGATGCATTATGTGAATGCTTGGCTAAAGAGATGCGTCTTTAATCTAGATTTAAACTGGGTGAGCGAGTCTGAGCCCCGAACATTATCAGGAAGGCTATTCCAGAGTTTCGGAGCCAAATGTGAAAACGCTCTCCCTCCTTTAGTGGACTTAGATATCCTAGGTACAACCAGAAGTCCAGAGTTTTGTGATCTTAAGGAGCGTGAAGGATTGTAGGGCGATAGAAGATCGGTTAAGTACACAGGAGCTAAACCATTTAGAGCCTTATAGGTCATTAGCAATACTTTATAATCGATACGGAACTTAATGGGTAACCAGTGTAGAGATGATAAAATTGGTGTAATATGATCATATTTTCTTGACCTAGTAAGCAGCTGCATTTTGTACTAATTGTAGCTTATTTATTGAGGAAGCAGGACAACCAGCTAATAATGCATTACAGTAATCTAGTCGAGACGTCATGAAAGCATGAACTAACTTTTCTGCATCAGAAATAGATAACATATTCCGTATCTTAGCAATGTTTCTGAGGTGGAAGAAGGCTGTTTTTGTAACACATGAAATAAGATTTTCAAAGGACAAGTTGCTGTCTAATATAACACCCAGGTCTTTAACTGTCGAGGATGGAGTAACAGTACATCCTTCTAAATGCAGATTGTAGTCTGAAAGATTCTTTGTACAGGTTTTTGGTCCAATAAGTAATACTTCAGTCTTATCTGAATTTAATAGAGGAAAATTACTAGTCATCCAATGTTTTACTTCTTTAACACACTCTGTCAGATTGGATAAATTAGAGATTTCATCTGGTTGTGTTGAAATATTTAACTGAGTATCATCAGCATAGCAGTGGAAACTAATTCCATGTTTTCTTATAATATTGCCGAGTGGCAGCATGTATATTGAAAATAGCAGAGGGCCTAACACTGATCCTTGCGGCACTCCATAGTTTACTATCGTTATCTTAGATTTTTCTCCGTTTATATAAACAAAATTGTGACGGTCTGATAGGTACGACCTAAACCACCGTAATGCCTGTCCCTGAATACCAGTGTAATTCTGTAGTCGATCTAGGAGTATTTTATGATCTATAGTGTCGAACGCAGCACTGAGATCAAGTAACACTAGTATTGAGACACAGCCCTGGTCAGAAGCTAGAAGTAAGTCGTTTGTAATTTTAATGAGTGCAGTTTCTGTGCTATGATGAGATCTGAATCCTGATAATAATTAGCTGGTGAAGTGGATTTACCTGTTGTAGAGTTAATGAAAGTTATCATGAGCATTGTTATGTTTAAAGCAGGTGTCTTAACAAATGTCAGTAGACCGGGAAGATTTTAAAATGAGCAGTTCATTCATAAATAAGAAAGATCGCTGTGGAAATACAAACCGGAAGTCAAAAGACAACGAGCACAGCGCTGAAAAGGGGCGGAGCTACATAAGGTCTATAAGGAGAATAATCCTGGAATGTTTTCATCAAAAATCTTAATTTCTTTTCAACTGAAGAAAGAAGGACATGGACATCTTGGATGACATGGGGGTGAGTAAATTATCAGGAAATTTTAATATGAAAGTGAACTGATCCTTTAACTTAGTTTACATTTCAGGAACTGTTTTATTCTAGTGCAAAGATTTCATAAAATAATATTTCTGTGCAGTTTAAATCAAAGCCATTCTTATTGTTTTATGGAATATTGCAGTATATTATTAAATTATTTATCTGTGGACATTATTATTATTTTAATTCATGAATGTGCCCTCCTAATCTTTAATCAAAATAACTTGCAGCATCATCTCTTCTCTAATGAGGTGTTTACTTGCATGAGGGCGTGGCAACCTGTCACTCATATCATATCCAGTCGCAACTTGTGTTTCATCACGACTTTGAATTTGTCTACCATTTTAATGTATTAAGTTTTATATAGGCTAAAAGAAGAGGCTGTATTATATTGTAAATAGCAAGTAAAGTCAATCATTGGCTGATGCATTTAGTGTTCTCCAATGATCATGTCACAAACAAAATGTGTAATGAGTTCATTGTGCACTACAAAAAAATGGCACAATTGGGTGCAGGGCATTCAGTTCATCTCGACAGATGCCAAATGTGGTGTAATTCAAAAGCTTTTGCCTCCTGTCCACCCACTCATTCCTTTCAGTCGTACCCCAGGCTCCGTGCCAGCACCAATGCAAGGATTGTCAGAACCTCTTTTTCTTCACAATTACTCGCCACCACCACAATCCCATTTTTTTGTCTTTAACCTTTGTGTGGCACGGTCAGATGGAAACTTCCTGGTCTGTATTCAGAGACTACAGAAATGAAGTGATATTGAAACAAGGATTTGATTTCAGAAGAGGCCATTTGGCATCCTGAGAAAAACAATTGCAACAAAATGACTTGAAATAACACTGAATATAAAATACATGCTTTTTGAGAGTGTTTGGACCCTCAGAGGAAGACAAATTGTTTTCTCCTGTGAAATTGACTTTGTAGAAAGGTTTCTTTCATAGCTTGTGTTTCATAGCTTGACATTATGATCCCAAAACAATCTCCACTTTGACTTAGACTTTCTTTTATTATCTGTGAACTACTGCAGGTATTATTTCTGCATGGACATATTGAAACACTGCTATGTGCAATACTTATTTAGATTAGCACAATTGTTATTATGATTTCTATCATTAGTTCCCTGATCACCATCTCTCCAGATGAGTACAGATGTCCTTTGCATCCTAATGTGCAAACATTCCTATGCAAGAGGATTATTGCATCCCAAATCATACTACTATGAAAATAGTATGCAAAGGCATCC
>RJVU01072342.1:1484812-1572136 GCA_003731715.1 Anabarilius grahami
GGCTCATACTTCCCACAACCTCTTGTGCACAAGCCTTAGAAAAATTAAATACAAATTGAATTGCAAATGCTAATAGTATGGGGGCTCAACCAAAAGGCCAAAGTTTTGCAGGTTAGCCCCTGCAGGTGGATGTTGTAATTACACAATCTGACTCAAAATCTTTTACCATTGACAGCCAATTAAAAAGAGCTCTGTATATGGACTATATGTGACCATGGACCACACATGGTCATAAGGGTCAATGTTTTGATTAAAAGTTGATTTATATGTAATCTGCAAGCTGAATAAATAAGCTTTCCATTGATGTATGGTTTGTTAGAACAGGACAATATTTGGCCGAGATACAACTATTTGAAAATCTGGAATCTGAGGGTGCAAAAAAATCAAAATATTGAGAATCACCTTTAAAATTGTCCAAATGAAGTCCTTAGCAATGCATATCCACTCACAAAAACATATATATATATATACAGTTGGACATTTGCAAAATATCTTCATGGAACATGATCTTTATTAATATCCTAATGATTTTTGGCATAAAAGAAAAAACAATAATTTTGACCCATACAATGTATTGTTGGCTATTGCTACAAATATACCCATGCTACTTATGACTGGTTTTGTGGTCCAGGGTCACATATTCAATATTTCATTATAGTAGATTTTCTGACATGGAAAACATTTTATATATATATATTATTTGTGTACAATTATAGTATTTATTAACATTTTGAATTAGCTTTTATTTTTGTATATTCCTTTTTATTTTATTTTAGTTCAGGTTTTAGTAATTTATGTTCCTTTGTCATATTTATTAGTTTTGTTGGCTCTCTTCCCAGTCTAACGCTCAGGGGTGCATTTCCCAAAGCGAACTATTGTCGCAAGTTCTGTCGTTATCATTAGAGTTCAATGGGACTTACAACCATAGCTGACTAACGATGCTTTTGGGAAACGCACCCGTTTAGTTCCTGTCTCTACGAAGCCCCTCCTTCAGAAAAGTGCAATGTGCTCTGATTGGTCGGCTGGACCAGTGTGTTGTGATTGGTTCACCGCCTCGAACATGTTTCTGAAATGTCCCGCCCCTTACCATAACAAACTACTAATGCTGCTTTCACGTGCTCTCAGAATTATTGTAAATACCCATTTTGATGAGCTCATGACTTCAGAAGTAGGAACTATCAAAGTTCCGATAGCACGTGAAGGCAGCATAACCAAAGTTCCTTTAAGACAAGTAATTTCACTCGGCGGCCATCTTTGAAACGTCTCTCGGGCATGCAAGTACAGCTCCTATCTCTTTGAATGGGGAAACATAAAATTCTCCAAGGCTATTTGCCAAGTTCTCGATTAAATTTCATATTTGAAATCACCAATGAAATCTGACAACAACTGTCTCATAAAGTTTTGTTTCTAAATTCTCGAATCATGACAAAAAAAAAAATGTTTTCATGCTGGATCAAGCTAATGCGCATGCGCAGTCCTAAGTGCAGGTTTCTATAGGAAGCGCCCGCCTGGCTGTTTTTATAGGAACCGGAGCTTCTAAACGGCAGCTGCAGTGACGCGATGACTTTACCAATCGCCGATTGGCTCTTATTTAGAAGGCGGGACTTATTCCGCCATATTGAGCTTTGCACTTTCTCCCATTCAAAACAATACGAGTGACGCATCTTGTGTTATTTTATAGTCTTTGGCATAACTCAACCATGCCACTGCCTCATCCCTTATTTTGCTTATGCCTTGGATGGGAACTAATTATTGTGACATGTTTATTCCCAGTAGAAAACTCAAGACTACAATCGAGGCATTTCAGGGAGTTCCGAAACATTGCGCAATGATATAGAGAATAATGCCCTTTAGAGTGACTTTGTGCTTTGTAACTTTGCATACCTTTTTCATGCTCCAACAGCAACATTACATTCTAAAGAAAGTTGAAAATGTAAAAAAGCAATACAAACTCAGAAGTGCATGTGTACTATTGCCAGTGAGGTGCACACTTTTAGTACGTAGTATTTGCAAATTGGTGTACAGCCAGTGATTCACCCATCTAATTTTAAGGCCATTGACTGTGCAAAGCCTGGGCTTATAACCTAATTATACTTGTCAAAGCATGCCTGTTTTAAACTCATTATTATTCTGTTAAATCAGTGTCTCAGACACAGATCAAAACCTAGATTAAAATGTTCGAAAAGAAATCCCCGAGCCCATTCACCAATTTAACACCAGACTTGGCTTTCCGTATACAGTATGATAAACCTCTTTAAAACATTGTTTTCGTGCATTGATTTTAATGGTGCTCTTTGAAGGCGTAGCATATTGTTTTCATCTGAAAATTGTGTGCGGTGACCGTCATCTGACATGTAGATGAGCGACCCTGCTGTTTGATGTTTGAATCAAATGTTGTGTGATATTTAAATGCTCGGCTCTCAGTGGACCAACCTCAGCAGAACAGACTGATTTCTCTGTGAAATGAGCGAACGCTGGGCTGGACGTGGGTGGCACAATCATACTAAGGAGAATGCGTGGGTCCAGGGCTTATTTCAGGATCTGATCAGCACGGCAAAGGAGCACGGATTTAATGAGCGACACTTTACTAACTGCCATTATAGAGGGGCAGATTATCACAGGCTATCAAAGTGATGTTGAACACAGTCATACATCATTATTATGGGGCTGAGGCCTACAGCAAACATCCATCACGCAGTGTGAGAGGTCAGCGGGAAGAGGAAACATGCTAATGACGGTGACTAAACCTGTCCTGTGGTTCACATTCCATTTGCTTCCAGCTTTTTCTTTTGTACCTTTACATCTGAAGAGAAATAAAGCGCACATGATGAATACAGTGCTCAGATATCAGGAAAATAAAACACCACTAATAGTGGCCGCAGCGTGATAAATCTGCTTAAATTCAGTCCTCAAATGAAACAAAGACGTCTTTTTCGAGCAGTGTTTTAAAGTATGTCTAAAATTCAGATTCATTTATTGCATCTCAGACTCTCAATCATCCACAATGTAAACACACAAAATGCTTAATGCATAATTATAAATTCATACATACATACATTAAACATTCCGTGATTAACTCATACACGAATACGTACATAAACACTTCAAACTGCAATTTCACATAACCACGCTCACAGCTGCGAACACTTTTCATAACATAACGTGAGAAGTGTTCTATTAATATCATATGTAAAGGCAGCAGATCATGAAATAAAATAAGACTTTCATCCGCAGCATTGATGTTGAGAAACTGACAGGTGCAAACACAAAGCCGCAGAGAGGCCTGACAATGATAAATATCAACCGGCGGCCGTCAGCCATCAGAACCAGGAAAGCGTCTCTCATTTGATTTCTTACTGAAGCAATATTCAGAGGGACCTACTCACTATGAGTGGGCTGTTATGTTGCCATGGAAATGATTTTCTTCCCACTTATTGCCGCTACTTCATAAATTGTGTTTAGGGTGACACCTTGTGGGAAACAAGAGGATCTACATTCAATCAGCAGCTGTAAGAAAATAAGTTGCATAGGTAGTATACTGAATTTGATCTTGAAAAAGAAAACACATCCATCATAAAAGTAATCCATACAGCTCCAGGGAGTTAAAGGGCACCTATTATGCAAAATCCACTTTTACAAAGTGTTTGGATATAAATGTGTGTTGGCAGTGTGTGTACACAACCACCCTATAATGATAAAAATCCACCCACTCATTTGTTTTTTAATCCCCATTAAACCAAAGCAGTCTCATTAGACATCATCTGGCAATTTTCAATGCACATTTGCACAAGAGTGCAAGTATTATTAACATTAATGGAAAGATGAGGCTTATCAGTATGACACAATATCACCCTGTTTGGACTCTGTTTCACACCATTTCCTGCCAGTCTGACATCATAGTTATGCATTTGGATTCACAAGCTTGCATCGAGTCAATATCAGTTACTTTGGATATACTGTATATCAGGTAGGCTACAGTAGGCTACATGGCAAATTTTCTCAAGAAAAAAAATATCTTAGTATGAGTGCTAATACACATGGGAATCAGTTGGTACATTAATATTAAATGAACCAATTTGTATACAAACTTAAATTACACTTCGGTAATAATTATTTTTATAATAATAAAGTTATAATAGGCCTACTAACTTTAAAATTATTTCTACTCTAATTCTTTTTTTAAATATAAACTTAAATGGTGGCTGTCAACTTGATGGATTTATTCAAACATGCATTATATAGGCTGTTGAATAACATTAAAAATTACAATTAATATGTAATATGGTGCATATATTTAGCTAAATGCTCCTCTCTATGGTTAATTTTTCTAGCTGACTAACGAGTTTATGGTCATGATGATTATGTTTGTTCTGAGGTAAATGTGACGTTATGTTTGTTTACAAGCTGTTAACGTCTTTCAGCGGTTGAAACACTGATTAAACGATTAAATAAGACATGATATGGATGGCGGTAAGTTGTTCAGTATCCTTTAACATACTGTAACGAACGGAGGAAATGATGAGACTCACTTAACAGCTTAGTCTTCTTTTATTAAGGTGAGCACCTGTTTGATGCTCCTGCCTCACAGACAGTGAACCAACTTGACGAACCTTTTCCCCCAGAACCCCTCCCCCACACAACACCATGCAGGCTCTTCTTTCAGGAGAACCTCCCACCCCTTAAAGCCCCACACAAGCTGAACCATAACATAGGAAAAGAACACACATGCACTTAGATTTATCTGAACAGAACATAAAACATTCTTTAGACTTGCTACAATACCTTTAGGTGTTCATTCATGTTTATTTCGCGCTGTAACTGGTATTAAAGCGGAGGAGAGGATCAGTTCACGTGCGAGTCAGGCTGCCGCTTCTTTTGAATTGAGGCACTGCGATCTGTTGCGTCACATTAAAGAGCGCCAAATCCGTATTCTTGCGCTTTTTTAAGTGGATATACGGAAATCCTTGACCTTCCTAGTGGGTATAAGGCATATACCTTCGTATCACGTAGACTACACCACTGGGGGATCCCCCAAGGGTGAACTCGCGCGGGCCCTACGCAATGGACTATAGAGGGTATGCACGTGACGTCACCGTCGACCGTTACAACTGCAGTTACGCCCACTGAGTGGCACAAAGACATAGTGGCAGCATTGGTTTTTATTGTGAATGCAGCGAAAAACACACAAAACACATCCAAAACGGGAATGAGCTTTGCGATTGACTGTACAAATAGCTTTGACACAAAATCTGAGTTATATATTTAAAGACTGCTGAAAGCTACAGAAAAAAGAAGCAAAAGGATCACTGCAATTTACAGAAACAGCTGGACTCCAGCAGAGAAACATGGATTTGCAGTTATCGTTTTGTGTCAACATGTTGGATTTTGAGGTAAAAATCATACCATATATATTGTATTGTTATATATTGTGTTGACAAATCATCAATAAAATATTTACCATCTTATATTCTGCATCATTGGGTGTTTTTAAATAAACACTGACAAAAACTATACAAGTTTTAGGGCTAGACAATATGACGATATATAACATTGATATAAGTGATTACGCGGATTTAAACCTACCTATATTGTAGTTATATAAAATATTCACATGCAGATTTGCTTTATGTGTTTCCCCGGCGTCGAAATCAGGCACATCTAAATGTCAGGAAACACGACTCCTGACTGCATGTCAATATCCATGGATTAGGTTTATTTGACAAGTTGTAAGAAACAGTTTCAAGCCCAACCTTTAGTGTAATCGTTTGTTTTACTCGCGTTTTCGCAGTTTCCCCTATTAAATCAAGTCATGCAGCAGGTTCTTTTGCCACTCAGTCCAGCTGAGGGAGCGCTTTCCGGCGTAGAACTTCCGCATTAATATAAGCCAGCTTTCATTTAAACAATCAGACCCCTACTGAGGCACTAAAAGGGCATGGTCATGAAAAAAAATATATAAATATTTTAATGCTTTCGCGTTCTCTTACAAAAGTTTTGTTCCCCCAAGGAACTTGTGTTCATTCTCAAAGAACTTAAGCTTTGAGAGTGAATGAAAAGTTTCTTGTGGGAGCGCAAAACATTTGCGAGAGAAGGCAAAAGCGTTAAAATTCATTTTTCCTCCCATCACCATGTCCTTTTAAAGTTTCCATAGCCCCTCATGTGACCCACAACAAAAACAGACATGAACCAGAGCCTGAAACAGGCTGCTGTTACTATAGCAACAGACAGACAGAAGTGTGCTGATGGAGACCTCGTGTGGTGAACTGGAGTAATGACAGAGATCTCGGTATCATCCATAGAGTATTATCATGTCGAGGGTAATTTTAACAAAACTCTTTATCGGGAAAAAACAGCGTCATAAAAACTTATTCTGGCTCCTCAGTGGACGTCTTTGTGATTGTTTCTGAAGGACAAATCACCACTGTAGACTGTAAAACATGCTGGAATAAGTGGCTGTGGTTTAGCTTGGTATCAGCAGAAACATGGAGAAGCTCCTAAAGTCATCATTACTGAGGGAAATGATCTCTATGATGAGAGTTTCAGTTGGAATGGAGAACAATCTGGGACTGATTTCACTCTGAGCATCAGTGGAGTCCAGACTGAAGATGCTGGACATTATTACTGTCAGAGTGTACATGACATCAACGATGACTGGGTGTTCACACTGATAAAGAGTTGTACAAAAACCTCCATCAGTCAGAGTCACAGTGACTGAACTGATACACTGACAGATACTGCAGCTGCTCAAACACACACACTCAACAATGCAGAAACACGATCACAGTACAGCACAATAAGATCTCATGTGTGTTTCTACGTCCAGTACAGGTGAATTGTGGGGTTTTGCCTTATTCTTTTATGTGGTCATATTCATTATAGTCACAGTGAAGTGGTCATCAGTCAAAAGCAGCATATTTGCACTTGTTGACTTAACTTAAACTCATCCTACTTTATAGAACTGATCTTCTGTGTTAATAATATGAATCCACAAGAATAAAATTAATTCCTTTTGTTTGAACATTTACCAATATTATATTTTCCCAATGTAGACTGAAGGCGGTCAGTCGGACACCTGGAGAGAAATCGGTTCATCTGAGACAGACTTATCATCACCTTTATAATCAGCCATAAAGTGTCTTTTTTGTGTTATTAGCCTTTATCCTTGTATCAGCAGAAACAAACTTCAAAACTAAATGATGAGATGCGCCACCATCACAAAATCTGTCATGTGAATCTGCCAGTGAAGAGTTTTCATTCCTCACTGCAGTTCATTAAAGGTGCCCTAGAATTAAAAATTGAATTTACCTTGGCATAGTTGAATAACAAGAGTTCAGTACATGGAAAAGACATACAGTGAGTCTCAAACTCCATTGTTTCCTCCTTCTTATATAAATCTAATTTGTTTAAAAGACCTACGAAGAACAGGCAAATCTCAACATAACACCGACTGTTACGTAACAGTCGGGATCGTTAATATGTACACCCCCAATATTTGCATATCGTTAGCCTCATAGCATAATTGCCTAAGTCATTTTTTGGCCAAATTGTGATATCTGCCTTTGAAATATGATCTGGGCAATTATGCTATGAGGCTAACGATATGCCAGCTCATGTTCAAGGCATTACAAAAGGCAGTATTAACGTCTGGAGCTGCACAGCTGAATCATCAGACTAGGTAAGCAAGCAAGGACAACAGGGAAAAATGGCAGATGGAGCAATAATAACTGACATGATCCATGATATCATGATATTTTTTTGTGATATTTGTAAATTGTCTTTCTAAATGTTGTTGCTAATGTACTGTTAAATGTGGTTAAAGTTACCATCGTTTCTTACTGTATTCACGGAGACAAGAGCCGTCGCTATTTTCATTTTTAAACACTTGCAGTCTCAAACTCATGACAATGGGCATTTTGCCTGAAAACCACTTGAACCTATAGAAATCAAACTGTAATAGATGCCATCTGGAAAGATTATGTTTATTCACTCTAAAACCAATTGTCCGTTTAGCTTTCCTTCATCAATATCAAGCCATTTTTTAAATAAATCAGCACTGTGACACAGATACCCTTGAAACTACATAGTATTTTATAGCGTGTTATTGCAGATTTGCAAAGATGCACTTTCATACGCTGCCCAATGTAAAAACAACAACAACAACAACAAAGCTTTCCATATAAAAGCTTCTTTAATATAGGGTTAAAAGAAGCTCGTTTCGTGACAGCAGTTCATTTGTAACATGCACTACATTAGCTTAAACTAGCCTACTAACGTTACCCCATCCTGGAAGCGTAGATCAGGTTTTCACAACACAACAGTTAAAGTCACTTCACTTTTAACATTTTATGCAGATATATATTAATATGTATAGTCTCCAAATTCAGTGAGGTTTTTGACACTCACGATGTGTTTTGACACTCATGTTTTACTAGTCAGATTCTCTTGGGTAAAGTTGGTTTTGTATTCGCACATTCGGACTTCTGATAAATTCAGACTTTCCAATAAATGTGCAATAAATTAATAGTTGCGAATTTTAAGCAGCGACATGATATTGACAACCAACGATTGTCAACTTACAACATTTTTCACAGTCGATCAAAATAGGCAAGTATTGTTTTAATGGCATATTTACTTGTGAATGTCCAATGTAGTGTGATTAACAAGACTATTGAATACGGATGTCCGAATGTGCGAATATAAAACCAACTTTTCCCAAGTGTCAGATTCGCCGTGCTGTCTCGTTATGATGAACTCCCAGCTTGTTCTCATTAAAAATAGATATAAATGATTGGCCAGTCTTTTATTTGTTTAACAATATTATTATTGTATTTTGTCTGCTCACTCACTATTCATATGACAATATTAGATAATATTGTTCATAAAAATACACAGTATGTAACAGATGAACACAGAATAAGCATGTTTTCATTGCGCACTCTTGTTGTTACGTTTCGCATTATTGTCTTGGTTGATAATGAACGCAGCTCAACTTTATTGGATGGGTCTTCAAAAAATGCGGCTGGAGGCAGGTTCCATCTGCGCGGGGGTGACTGTGACGTCACAGTCCGCCTGACGTCACGGCGGGATAAGCCTATATAAAGCCGTGCAAACCTCGAGTCCCTCTACAGTGAGTTTACGAGTTATTGCGCTAGTTGCTCTGCTGTGATTTCTTCTGATACTTTGCTGTGACATATTTTGCAACAATGGGAGATACAGAAACAACCCCAGTGATTATTAAGATAATCAATGGAATTGGGGATAAGATCAGGCTTGTTCAAGATTTCGTGAAAAGAAAAGAGGAAGCATGGACAGCATCCATTAACAAATTGAAAAGACCCAGGCGCTTTAATTGGGACTGGAAGGACGATTTTATTTACGATGAGGTTCGGCTTGAGACTCGGACTTGTATCTCGAAGGTTGCGGGTTCTAGTCTCAGTACCAGCAAGAATGTAGGTGGGGGGAGTGAATGAACAACACTCTCAATGGCCACAACTGAGGTGCCCTTGAGCAAGGCATCTAACCGCCAATCACTCCCTTGGCGCCACAGCAAATATGGATGCCCGTGTGCACTTGGCAGAGATGTTCACAAGTCCAAGTCTAAGTCAAGTCTCAAGTCTTTGAGGTCCAAGTCAAGTCTTGAGTTAGTAGTTCACAAGTTTAAGTTAAGTCGCAAGTCATTTATTTTTGCGACTCGAGTCCAAGTCGCAGACTCGAGTTTCCATCTCTGGCACTTTGATGGGACACCATACTTTTTAGAAATGAGCAATCTATTAAACGCTGTCAGTGTAAACGCACTCTTTCTCTCTATGTGTGAATCTTTCCCTCCAAGACTTAAAAGATCTCTTTAAAAACTATGCTTTTCTGATGAGAATACAAATGTGCACTTTTTTTGATATATGTTTATAAGAAAAAATTATAATGGAAAAACTTCTTACACTAACACACTAACCCCTGGTTTCACAAACAAGGCTTAAGCTAAAATGCATGTTTGAGCTGTTTTAACTTAAAGCAACTGTTAATTAATAATGGTGAAAAATTGAACATCATTACATTCTTTTTGTGACTGAAATATTTGGACATTTACCTAACACTTACTTTAACACAATTACATTAAAGATGATTGTGAATACATGCAGGCTGATTTGGGAATCTTTATGCTATGCTAGTACATAAGCTACTTTTTTTAGAGGTTTCAAAATGTATATGTATGTGTGCGTATATATATATANCTGTATATATATATATATATATATATATACACATACACACACACACACAAATGAATACATTTTACAGCTTTCTTGTTTTATAAATCGACTTTAGGTATTGCTGAACTTCTGATTTCAAAATTAAAACTTTTTTTATGACCACTATACTTACATTTATGTTTACTAAATTTTCCCAACAGAAGTAACAAATTAATCAATTAATATTCCTTGAGACATGTCAAGTGAAAAAGCCAAATGAAACATTTTCAAAACAAAGTTGAATGCTGGGCATGATATGATCGCTAACAAATAAGCAGAAATCTGACCAAAATCTGGTTGGAAAAAACAAACGAACAAAAACAAAACGTTTCTGCATATATTTGACAAAATGAACAAGTTTGTATATTAAATATCAATATCACAGCTGAATCTGTTTAATCTGTTATAATGAAATAATTGCTGGAGAAGTATTTAAGTTTGAAAGAAATGTATTTTATTTTGTTAGTGATTAAATAAATATGAGGTAAATTCCAAATTGTATTTCAGACCATCAATACGGCCATTCCAGAAAATTATAATAGGACTACAGACAAAATCCCTTTGAAAAAGAGCTTGAACATGTTGATTGTTACGCTTAATATGGGAAGAAGAACAGCAGAGGGAACAGCATCCACAACAAAATAGCATTTTTTTTTTTTTTAGGAGTGACTGGATTTTAAATTTAGACAAAAATTCAGAGCAAAACAATAGAATAGACTTTGGGTCATGTGTTAATGTAACATTAATATTTAAATGTGAAATTGTATTTATTTTTTTTGCATGAAATCTTTCTAATTGAAAAAAAGGCTGGGATAATGGGGGGAGATCTCTGAGTGAAAGCTATCATTTCAGACACTATTATCTTCTTTAAGTTTCTTTCACATTATTCTGATTTTCACTGATTTCTTCATGTTATTCAATAATAATTACATCAAGAACAAACAAAAACAGACCCCACATTAACAATCATGTTGTTACTCAATTATATATGAAAACAGATTATGAAAAGTATTCACAATCACATTTTTATTTATTGGAATCTTGATTTTACATCACTGTGAAACAAAGTAAAATATATTCTCTCAATGCAACTTAATCCCAACTATCGGTATCACTGTTACAAATTCAAGGAGAGGTACACTAAAATATCAGGGGTACATTGCTTGCCGCCATGTCTATATGGAGAGAGCTGGAAAAATACAGGTTGTCTTTGGAATTCCCATTCACATCTTCTGATATGCAACACTCTCAATCACACCATCATTAAAACAATTCCACAGATTACTCTGGCAGTGCTCTGGCAAGTCTAAGCAGAAGAAGATCTGGCCTTAATAATTCCCCCAATAAGCACATGCAGTACTTATGAATTTAACCAGCGAACCTGTGACAAACACAACAAAAATGTACCACTTCAAGCATTTAAACTCAGTTCAACTCATTTAAGCTCACTCTAACGAAACTGCGTGATTCCGCAGTACACAAACATTCTCACTAATTAAAAAAAGTCAGATAGGCCTACCCCGAGTACAGTACAGTCTAAACCAGTGCAAACACATGATCATGTTAAAGGTCATTTAAAGACATTTACGTTAAGAAAACATCACAGTTGCCCTTGAGAAAGATGGAACATTCCATTCGATTTCAGTTACAAACAAAACTACCCTTGCCAGAAACAAAAAAACCCTAACTTCAGCATTCAGTAATAAATGTAGTGCCTTTAGCTCTCATGTGACTCTCCTACTACAAATGCATGAAGTTTGATGCTCTGAAGAGATGTAGTCGATCCAAAGGTGTGTGTCGCCAGGCAGAAGGAGTGTGTGTGGTGGCCGAGCATCCAGTCTGCGCTCACAGCGTGCTGTTTGCAGCGCAGGCCTTCATTATGCCACAGTCTACAGTCCCGCTGACCAGTGAAACAGCTCCGGAGACCTGAGGACGAGAGGAGGACACTTGATACTGCTCTTGGGATTAATTAGGCATGTTGATTGACACCGTGTCCTAAACAGGTACAACAGAATCAAGTACTGACAAAAGCAGTTTTTAAAATAGCTTTTACTGAAGTTTTAAAAACTGCATACATTGGGGACAGGAGAACTAGACTTTTACTTTTTTCCTAGAAAGGAAAATCTATATGCTGCATATGGAAGCTTGTTTTCGCCACTAAATAATAATAATAATAATAAAAAAAAGGTAATTGCGACTTTCTCTAACAATTTTTTTTCTCGCAATTGCAAGTTTTTGTCACGCAATTCTGACTCTATGACATGCAATTGAGAGTTATAGAGTCACTTTATTTCATGGTGAAAACAAGCTTCCATAGCTGCAACTGCTGAATCTCCATAGCCACAGTAAACTAAATTGCTGTGAATGTGATTTTTGCTGTCTGAACTGAATGCTAGGAAATAAAAAGGCAGAGTACAGCAAAATAATGGCAGGAAAGCACATCTCTATTTTGAAAAACGCATATTAAACCAAACATACAGCATAAGCTGTTTAGTCCGACTCATAAGGCCTTTGTTTTTTTTTACTAGTGATTTTATTTATTTAGCATGAAATTTAATCTCTAAAAAAGCTTTGAAGCAGAAAAATAACCTGTTAGCTAATAACTGTGTAGTATAGAAGTTTCTTCTCATCAGATCATACGCAAATGCTGAAAGATACCAATCAATCACAGAAAACGTTCGCTCCTGAAGCTGCGCACACAGGCCTGTGTTTCTCAAATATAACTGCAGAACATTGTTAAAATAGAAAAATATTTTAAATGGTAATTTTTCACAATATTTTTCTGTACTTTTGATAAATACAGCCTTAGTAAGCATAAGAGACTTCTTTTAAAAACATACATTTTCATGTACCGATTCGGACGGGACTAACATCTCTGTTTATCACAGAGATGGGAGTGTGTGTTTTCTAGGCGTTACAGACGGTCATCTGCTGTGCTTGCCTGTATCATGTATGATACATATGTCTTTTATTTATTGTTTGATCTTATAATGTTTCCCTAAAAATAATTGCACAGAATGCACACCTTAGAATGTGCATCAACCAATCAGATTCAAGCATTCTACTGCCCTGTGGTAGGTCTAAATAATTTATTATAAAAAACCCTATTTAAGTAAACTTTAAAAGATGTTTATAGAAGTGCTGAGCCGAGAAATCCAGACAAGCATCTTACTCTTAACCGACACTGATATTAAAAAGGGCAGTGTTTGTTAGAAGTTTCCAAAAATAGGGCTTTTCAAAACATTTATAATCTTTCCAACCTCAAACTATTGAACAGTAGTGTAAATTCCATTTTGAAATGCAATGTAAGCAACAAAATCAAGTTCTGCATATGATCAGTAAGTCAAAGGGAAACACGTTTACTGAAAGCAACAACAACAGAAAAGTGTTTGTTAAACACCTGCTATGCTTGTACATGCTGTGACACACATAGTGACGTCATAGTACAGGTTTGACCACTCACGTCTCTTGGCAAAAACAACAGCACTACGGTGAGGGAAAGTTCATCTTGTCAACCTGATTCATCTTAAGGTGGTTATCCAAGATCTGGAAAAGCTCCTGAATGTTGGGCACATATCCTGATTGCAACTTGGACCAAATTGGTACATCTAAAACAGAAAAACAGCAATGCATCAGTGACATACGTACATACTTATATTGCTCATATATATTATATACATTAAAGTTACTGTTTTTTCCCCCCAAGTGGAGTGGTCATCCAAGTGACATTACCATTCAATGTAATCTCAAAAGCTCCTGTCGAGAGGAAATGGGTCTCCAACATGTTACTAAGGAAGAATGCCATAAGGCAGGAGAAAATCTGCAAAATAGACCATCAACTGTGAGAAAATTTCCTCCAGGTTTAGATTGCTTTCAATTAAAAGCACTATGAAGATAGTGGACAAAATGCAGTTGGCATTAAATTAGAAATCACCCCATCTCTGTAATTGATCTTATAAAGCCTCTACAATGCAAGTAAATCACTCTTATATGCGACATTTCCAAGCAAGACCACTAAATAATTACTGTCATTAGCCATTGGCAAATAAATTGTAATATTTTACTCACCATTGTTTAAGTTAGAGGCTAAGTATAAGTTTAGCACAGATATATTTTCACCTTCACTCGTCTTGAACACTCTGGCCCCGTTTACACCTGGTATTAAGATGCGTTCTGGTCGATCGGATCACAAGTGTACGACGCTAAATACAGGTGTAAACAGGGTCTAAAATGTTTTGAGCTTGTCCACTTTTGACCACTTCCAGAGGTAGTCGAAAACGCATTTGACCAGATTGCTTTCGTAGTGTAGACGTTCATGTGATCGAATGTGTTCGAACAGCCACAAAAGACTGCCTACTGACTTAATGCATAAACATTAGGGGAAGTGCGCTAGCCAGGCGGGATTTAAACTTTGTCAGATGAAAAACATACCAAGCACAATGTTCTCTCACCATTCCTGATTTCTAACACACACTCACAGCGTTCGGCATGATCTTGCAGCTATTAGAGAAGAAACGAAGTTGGCGGAACTATTGCGCAAGCGCTCACCTATTACTGTCCCCGTTTTGATTTCAACAAATCAGTTTGATCAAACAGAGACAATGTGATTAATATTCATTAACCAGCAGCTCATCAGACCTTAGCGTGTTTTATATTGTTATTAGTATTATTATCTTGTCAGTAATATTGTTTTTTTTTCCTTTCTACAGAACAACTGAATGACCAACATCAAGCTCCACCGGCCCTAATTTCTGTTAAAATAAAAAAAATATCCATTCATACATGGTTTGGTTACCACGTTTTAGTTCTAATTACTTAAGCTCCATCACAAAAAAAAAAAAAAAAATGCTTGACTGATTGATGTTAAAAGTGCAGTTTTTTTGCATTCAGATCATATCACATATGAATGTATCAATGTAAAAAGCCGTGTTATTTTACGAAGATAAGCTGATATAAGATAAGCTTGGTATAAGTCTGGCGAGTAATCTGAAAAATTTATTAGCAAATGACAATTCTACTGCCAAGGTGTGCGTAGAGGGTTGCATACTGTGAACAATTCATGATGAATATGCTTTAGTTTTTAATTCTTTTAGATCTTGTACTTCTTAATCAAAAACTCCCAGTGAAATGACAGACTTCTCTCTGTTGACATATGCTAGACTTTTCCAATTATTTTGTCTGCTTAAACCTGCCCCTTTCTGACAATCAGCTGTAAGCTTCATTTAGATCTGACTCCATCCAGTCAACAACCGATGCACAGAATCCCGCCCTACATTTTCTTCTTCGATAATCCATATTACTCATATATATATGTCAAAATACTTTTAAAAAATCTGGTGCTACTTCCACATCATGACTTTGTCAAATAATTAATGTAACCATACAATAAAATACAGTGCATGATAAGCATCAATAGCACCACATGTCATGATGTGAAACCTGTCCCACATTTGATTAAAGAATGTAATATATGACATAATATGGCATATTTCCCTGTGGGCTCATGGAGCATGATTCATCAGTGCATGTTATTCTAAACTAGTGGTTAAACGGATCGTTGTTGATCCGTGATCCGTACGGACCAAGCCCCACGGTTCGGCATGCATGTGATTCGCGGATCAATTGCAATTTTAACTGCAATAGAGTGAAAGGTTATCATTTGCACGTGTTTTGTCTTGCTAATTTACACATTAAATAGATATAAAACCATTCCAGTGCTAGAAGAGGCAAAAGAGGATTTCAAATGCCACGCTGTTATCGGTGCGCACAGACGCACATACATACAAGGCTCGCACGCACAAACACAGAGAGAGAGGTGCGTTTCAGATAGCTCACGAACTCCAATTTGATTTCTTTCACACGTCCTCGATGCACTTGGATGGACACATCCACGCATTATGTCAGTCAAAATACCTCTCTCGGCAAGTATTCTTGTAAACACATTCGGTAAAGTCTTAAGTGAACGAGGTGAGGATTCGGATGTATCGGATGTGTGCGTGGCATGGTCTTACTCTTAAAGTGACAGCAACCTATAAATACCTGCTGTTATAAATCAAACAACAAAACACAGCTTTAACAAAGATTAATCTATATTAAATTTTTTACAGTGAACAGTGTCACATTTAATTATTACATTTCTGTACACAAAAATTAATACTACAGTTAGACCTTATATTTATTTGTAACTTTATGTTGTATTTATCTATTCTTGTAATTAGAGTATTTGTTCTTTTACAGTCTGTTCACTTGCCTTTAATAATGTATTAGTTAGGCTAGTAGTTTCTGCTGTGGTATCGGAGTAGTTAAAGTGGGCTAAGTAATGAATAAAAAGTTACCCCCACCCACCCACCAATTTTTTATTTATTTATTTTTTTTTTATGCTGATCCGAAAAATGACCCGATCCGTGATTTAATAACCGTGATATGATCCGAACCGTGATTATTGTGATCCGTTGAACCACTATTCTAAACAAAAACAAAGAGTTTGTTTTCATAACTGTTCCTTGAAATGAACGTCTTTGAAATTACTTATCTGCTCATATAACCAGGGTCTCCAACAAAAAAAAAATGAAAACAAGTTTTGATTTTACGTCTTTAACATAGGCGTTTCAGCCAATTCATGCCCTTCAAACTGAATGATGTGGTTACGGCTCTAAAATGCAGCTCATTCCTCAAAACAGGATTTGTGTCAGTTCAACTATGACACAGTGACAGTGCAAGTTTATCTTCAGCCTCAACTCAATAAAACAGGTTTAGAGTCCAAGCGCTTTTTTAACAACATTACCTTATTCTCCTGTCCCCAGGACCATATTCTTGGAGTGTTCATTCCAAACATTTGGAAAGGATTTTGTCCAGTCACAATCAAAGCAATGGCAAGGAGTTTGAAATAGGAGATGAAGTTTCCTAAGTATCTGAGGAGGAAGACGCATGAAAAGTTTAGTCAGGACTAAACCACAGTCTGACAGGGTCCATTCCATAACCTCTGGAAAAATGCACTCACTTGTTGATGGGTTTGGGAGGGTAATTCTCTCCCTCGATTCGGATGTCTGGGTACAGCTGGCTGATGGACCGGGAGTACTCCTGGAACACCTTATTGTACCCTCAGGAAATACTGAAAACAAACACACAGTTATCGGCTGTGATAAATCACTTTAGAAATGGTCATGGATATTAAGTCCGCAAACAAGTCAGCATGGAATTCAAATTAAAATCCATTTTCTGAATTCATTTTATAGATCTTGTGAATCCTTTCTCTGGTGACATATGCAGGTCTTCTCCAATAATTTAAAGGGGCTCTATGTAGGAATGACACCCAGTGGTCGAAATAGTTACTGCAGTCCAAATTCAAAATATTGTTTGCCCCGCCCCCTCGCTCAAAGACGCGGGTGGCCAGCTTACACTTTTGAGTGTCATGCTCACATCTCAGCATCCAATCAACAACCGGTACATAGAACTAAGTCCCACCCTACATTATTTCTTCCTCAATAATATGTTACTAGGGCTGCACGATATATCGCGCACGATACGAAAAATAACATTGAACTTGAACTCGATTATCGCTTAAACGCGATTCTTAGTGCGATTATGAAATCGCAAAGGCTGCGATTGTTTTTTTTAAGCGCGGCTTGTCAATGAAGTATGGCTCCAAATGCTAATCCATCTGAAAGCACTGCGAGTTTGAATCGCTTATAATGCACATTTGAAAAAGCAACACGTGTCAAACACCTTTTCAGACACGAGAAGCATTTATTAACATCTTGTCCAACAAAAGATAACATTTAATAACATGTTTTTACTCCAAACTCACTTCATAACGACAGTTGAGCGTCCTTCTGTGAGATGATGTGGCTTCTTACACGTAGTAAGGCAGTCGTGTGTTATTTATATGTTTAATTAATCAAAGCGTTTCAATCTTCTGTTTATTCAGCTACAGCGATATGATGCATGTTATCTTCTTCTGCTGCAGGGCATATTTTGAGTTTCTGCGCAAGAGCGCCCTCTGGCTTTCAGATGGAGAAGCATTTACTACTGATCACAGAGCCGTACAGCTCTGACAAGACACGCATTAAATAATAGCAGCCTTTGCCATATCGCGTGCGATTTTATCGCGATAAATCGTGCAGCCCTATATGTTACACTCAGATATGTCACAATACGGAAGAAAATAAATCTCGCTACTTCCATTTCATTGCGACTTTAAAATATTGATGTCTATTGCCTACATTTATATATCAAAACCTATGCATCCTCTTCATCGGTTAGGATGACAAAATGAGTGAACTACACTAGAACATGAGGTCCTCCAATCACAACAGAGGTCATTTACATAAAGAAGTCTTAAAGTCGGGATGAAACTGAAGTTGCGAGTCTTTTCTTCCCTATTGTGATGTATATCAGAGAAAAACGACTTCTTGAACTAGAAAAAAGTAGGGCGGGGCTTGATTTTGTCCATGGGGAATTGATTGGAAGGTTGTGGTTTGCTATTGGTCGATCTCATGTGAGTGACAGGTTGTCCCACCCTCATGCCAGTATAACATCATCATCAGAGAGAAGAGATGTCACTGCAAGAGGGACAGGAAGTTATTTTGATTTAAGATTATGAGTGCACATGGAATTCATGTATAATAAAAGATACAATACACCATAAAAATGAGAGTTGTCAATTTGTTTCATGGTGACTTTAAAACTACAGTAGAAAGCCTGTTTAATTCTAAGGGTCAGAGAGAGAGAGAGTAATAAATAGTTGGCACAGAATATTACATAAGAGTATGCAGTCTTGGTAAAATGCGTTGCAAGAGAGAGATAATTGTGTTCTACCAGGAACAATGTAATCCATACTAGCTTTAAGCAGATTTATAATAATCTGCTGATTTCAACACATTTCACGACTCATTTTAGACAATAATGCACGATAACCTGAGCATTTTTCGAAGCAATAATATTATGTAATGTACATACATTTGCATGTGTTGTAAAATAAGATTTATGATTATAACGTATTTACAGGGTGGACTGACGTAAATTGCGGTGCTTGACAGTCGTCCCTTACCAGAAGTGGCCCAATTTATCTCAATTTATCATCTTTATGGTGTAAATAAACTTATTATGCAGGTTACCATCATTTTAATGCACATTTAATCCATTTAAATATTAGAACACGCATTATTATTTTAACATTCCTGCATACTACGTTAGCCGTATTAGCTTAGCATACCCTGTGGGCTGTAAACAGACAGTGAAAACACCGAATAACATGAATGTCTGTGAAGTCTCTCACCAGAACTGGAACTTAAGAACCGGACCCGTGTACAATGTGTGTTTGTTCGGTCTCTGTGTGAGCATGTCGGGTCCGGCGCTGTCTTCTTGAGTCATGCTGTTGCGGCCCACATAAATATCCCTCAGTGTTACCACAGTAAACAGCAGCAGGGCCGTTAATATACCCGTCTGACTGTACTCCGCCATCTCCGGCCCGTCCACAGCGACAGAACCAAGCCCACAGTACCGTGCTACCGCCGCCGCCGAACGAGTGTTACTGCTGCTACTCAAACCAAGTGAATCAGGGTAAAGCGAACGACCAAATATGTTTCAAAATAAAAGTCTCTCACGCTGAGTCATGATGGAAAACGTGTAAACAGCGACATCTACTGGTGCCGTGTGTCACCAACGCATTTCATCTCCACCAGTACGCCACTCTGTGTTCATCAAAGGAAATGACAGGGGAACGGGCGCTTAGAACAAACAAACATAGATTAAAATGAAATTGTTTAAACGCGTTTTAAGTGTTATTGATAAAAGTTGGTAAAGAGACAGCAGTTACAACAACTTGTTTCTCCATTTTAAATAGCACATGAATTACTGTGCAAAAAGACAAGGTGAAGAGTTGACAGTGACAAAAATGGCGCTTTTTTTGGTAGACCTACCCATCTGGGAAAAGGTTATTGTGTTTAATAATCTTAAAGAGATATATTATTTTATGTGTTGATTATGCGCTTTTTGGGCATCATTTTTTATGGGCATCAAATGAATAATGAGTTTAACTTTAAAATATGACATTTAAATATATCTCTATAGAACATTATTTAACACATGCAAATACCTTACACGTTGTTTTTGAAATGCAATAAACAGGCTTTTTCCACTTGTTATATTCCTTCTACATACTAAAAATCCATGTTTAATTCCTCTCTTTACATTGCAAATTCATTTTTTTTTGCATATTTTACCACAGGATGATTATCATTAGTATTGTTAATACTGTCCTCAATAAATCATTGAAAAATGTATGCGGAGTAGGATTTTAAAAGCATCTGTGACCTTTTCCAGCATAATATGTTAACAACGTTGTGATTTGAAAATCGTTTAATCAGTTCATACTTTTTCAATGACAAATAAAATATGCACTCAAATAATCGATGATGCTTTAAAGCTGATGCATTTAGCTAATGAAAGGGATGGTGCTTCAGGATATGTGAGATTTAATTTGGTGCTCAAAACCTAACATACATATTGTGACGTCACACAGCATATAATGGCACAAAACAAGACAAATCATAAGGCTTCAATGTCTTCATCAGATATAAGGCTAAAACTATTGAAACCAAAGAATTCTCTTATGAATTTGAATACATTTGAAACCACACACACAAAAAACTGCAACTTCTTCTGTAGAACCAAAAGAATGGAACAAAACAATAGGCAGTGGATAGAGCTTATAATAACAATACAAAGTTACACTCTCTTATTCCATAATCAACATTTTCCACAAACACTCACACTGCCATTCTGTCACGGTAATATAATCTTCTGGTTCTTTTGAATAGAAACGTAACAATCATTAGCCTGTTCGAACCTTGCTTTTGTAGATATTTGAGTCTTTATGCATTTGGAAGAACCACTTTAAGCTGGTGAAATACTGTGTGATGCTACATAAAACTTCCCACATGGTTACACTCGTTCCCAAGGAGCATGTGAATTATGAGTGGCACCTGATTACATTAAGCATTTTGTTGGGTCACTAAACTATTTAATGCTAACTATCAGAATACGTTTTAATAGTTCCATAATTTGAATGAGTTTCAAATACATCCATGCTGTTAGTGAGGGTTAATGTTAGAAATATTTTAGCAAGGAGTAACTAGAAGGTTAGGGGAAAACAACAACAAAAAAAGAACAAAAACAACAACAACAACAACAACAAATAAATATGTTTTAAGGCAACACAAACATTTGAATGATCATTGTAAAAACTCTCATGCAGGGCTGAAGGGTTTGGATTCCATGTCTAGTTCCCGGACATCTAAAACCTTAAAGGGATAGTTCACCCAAAATTGAAAATTCTCACTCTCATTTTGTTCCAAATGTGTTTCTATGTTCTGTTGAACACACACACACACACACGCACGCACGCACACGCACGCACGCAAAGATATTTTGATAGAATGTGGGTAGCCAAACAGTTGCTGGTCCCCATTGACTTCCATTGTATTAAAAATATTATGGAAGTCAGTGGGGACCAGAAACAGTTTAGTTATCCACATTCTTCAAAATATCTTTGCGTGTATGTGTTCGTTCATCAGAACAAAGGAACTCATACAGGTTTGGAACAACTTGAGTGTGAACAATTGATGACAGAACTTTTATTTTTAAGGGTGAACTATCCCTTTAAGACCATCAGCCAATGATGTTGGAGATGTTATGTGCCGGATGAATCCAAATGAATGTGTGAAAGAACCACATAACAAATGTCACGTCTCTTCAATCATTTAAAGGTTACTTTTAAGTGGTATTTTGCATATAAATTGTTCGCTAAATTAAGCATGAGGGATCGAAAATCAATCTTCTACACATGGGTGAAATATTGAGTAAACCTGTCAAGCTCACATTATTCTTTTGATGATGAAAATTAAGCATATTGTAGGGCCATTATATTTTTGAAGATTTTTTTCTCATTTTTCCTCGCCAAAAATCTCAAAATAACGCACCTGATGTTTTACTTTTGAGTAAATGACGATTGTCATAAGATTCTATTTATTCAATATTGTTTTATTTAAATCAGCAAAAATTAAAGGAAGAACAACATGTGTTAATAATAATAACAATAATATATAAACTATTTTGCATTACAATAATGAAAATAAGTTGTTGTTTTTTCATTACAGTAATGCGAATTTTGGGGGAAATGTGCTTAATTGTCATGAAAATAATGTCACAATGCAAATGTGGCATTATTTTATTTCTCATTTCTTTCTTTTGATTTTTAGATAAAATATGACCCGGACATATTCTTGACTGGTTTTGTGGGATTTACCAACATGTAAGATAGCACACACACACACACACACACACACACACACACACACACACACATAGAAACAAGGATAGTTCATGGAGCAGCTGTCATAAAGTAACTAAAATTAGTTGCAGGCACATTCTTGCATTGTGAATTATCATCAGTGTTAATAAGTTCACAGTTTTAGGTCCTCAGCACAGGCAGTTACTCTTAGGATCGGGCTGATGCGTCAGCCTCACTTTGCCGTCTTCTCTCTCCACGTCTCTGTAGATCAGGGACTTTTGGGCTTTTAGACGACATGCCAGGCACATGAAAATGGAGTCCACGTTCTGGCTCTCCTTGGGATCTTTGGCTGATGTTTCAAACAGTAGCATGTTATGGGAGTCGGCAAACTTAAGGGCAGTGTTGGAAGGGACCTGGATCTGGTCAACTAGATCGCATTTGTTTCCCACCAGAACACGAGGGACTGAGGATGATACCCCGTGCCCGTTGCACTCCTGAATCCAGGTCTTTAGGTTCTGGAATGAGGCCATTTTTGTGACGTCGTACACAAATACGACAGCATGCACATTGCGGTAGTAGTGCTCCACCATGCTCTTCCGAAAGCGCTCCTGGCCTGCTGTGTCCCATACTTGTACCTGTTAGAGAAGAAACGAGACAAAAACTAGTTTTAAGGTTGCAGAGAAGTTAAAGGAGAAAACAGAAGCATCAGAAATAAACAAGCATGACAATAAATGAATCTCTATTTTTTTTTTTTTAAAGGATTCAGGATGTGATGTTAAATTCAAATGATTACTGGTCATAGCTTTGACCTTTACTCATAACTGTATATGACTGTGCTCTTTAAATGTCATAGTGTCTCTCTTTTTTAAAACATAAATTGGCTCAACATGATCATTTCAGCGCTGATGCATCTGGAATGTTCAATTGCATTAGACAGATGTGTATCTTCCTCAAAATACATTTATAAATATATACAAAAGATATACAAAAAACTATCAAAAATAAATGTATCAAAGGGATAAATTAACTCAACTGACTGAATACACAGACACACACTTATATGTCTATATACAGACAGACAGACAGATCATTTTTGATGAAATCCAAGAGGTTTTTTTTATATCGCCGATAGAAAGCAACAATTACCATCATGGTCCAGACAATTAGTAAAGACATCGTTAAAATAGTCAATGTGACTACAGTGGTTCAACCTTAATGTTATGAAGCGATGAGAATACATTTTTGTGCGCAAAGACAAAACAAAAATAATGACTTTATTCAACAAATTCATCTCTCCCCTGTCATTCTCCTACGCTGTTTATGATCAGAGCTCCACGTTCTACATCAAAACGCCGACTCAGTATTGGCCGACACTGTTCATCTGAGCAGCACGTGACACAAGAGCTGGCGAATACTGAGCCGGCAATCTGACATGGAACCTAGAAGCGCTTAAAGGTGAAAATACTGTCATCATTTACTCACCCTCAAGTTGTTCCAAATCTGTCTAATTTTCTTTGTTCTGTTGAACACAAAGGAAAACATTTTAAAGAATGTGTTAAACTGAATAGTTTTGGGGCACCATTGACTTCGATAGTAGTTTTTTTCCTACTATGGAAGTCAATGGTGTCCCAAAGTGGCCTGGTTACAAACTTTCTTCAAAATATATTCCTTTGTGTTCAACAAAACAAAGAAATTCATACAGATTTGGAACAACTTGAGGGTGAGTAAATGATGATAGAATTTTCATTTTTGGGTGAACTATTGCTTTAAAGGTGCCCTAGAATCAAAAATTGAATTTACCTTGGCATAGTTGAATAACAAGAGTTCAGTACATGGAAATGACATACAGTGAGTCTCAAACACCATTGTTTCCTCCTTCTTATGTAAATCTCATTTGTTTAAAAGACCGCCGAAGAACAGGCGAATCTCAACATAACACCGACTGTTACGTAACAGTCGGGATCATTAATATGTACGCCCCCAATATTTGCATATGCCAGCTCATGTTCAAGGCATTAGACAAGGGCAGCCAGTATTAATGTCTGGATCTGTGCACAGCTGAATCATCAGACTAGGTAAGCAAGCAAGGACAATAGCGAAAAATGGCAGATGGAACAATAATAACTGACATGATCCATGATATCATGATATTTTTAGTGATATTTGTAAATTGTCTTTCTAAATGTTTCATTAGCATGTTGCTAATGTACTGTTAAATGTGGTTAAAGTTACCAGCGTTTCTTACTGTATTCACGAAAACAAGACTGTCGTTATTTAATTTTTTTAAACACTTGCAGTCTGTATAATTCATAAACACAACTTCATTCTTTATAAATCTCTCCAACAGTGTGTAATGTTAGCTTTAGCCACGGAGCACCATCAAACTCATTCAGAATCAAATGTAGACATCCAAATAAATACCATACTTACGTGATTAGACATGCTGCATGACGAACACTTTGTAAAAATCAATTTTGAGGGTTATATTAGCTGTGTGAACTTTGTTTATGCTGTTTAAGGCAAGCGCGAGCTCCGGGGGCGGAGAGCACGAGAATTTAAAGGGGCCGCAGCCTAAATCGGCTCATATTTAATGATGCCCCAAAATAGGCAGTTAAAAAAATGAATAAAAAAAAAATCTATGGGGTATTTTGAGCTGAAACTTCACAGACACATTCAGGGGACACCTTAGACTTATCTTTTGAAAACACATTCTACGGCACCTTTAATGTAAGAATTTGAAGAATTTGTTGAATAAAGAGGTTATCTTTGTTGGTTTTGTTTTAGCGCACAAAAAGTATTCCTGTTGCTTCATAACTATTTTAATGACGGTAATTATGTTGCTTTCTATGGGAGATAAAAAACCTCTTGGATTTCATCAAAAATATCTTAATTTGTGTTCTGAAGATGAACAAAGGACTTTCTAGATGGCTGCCTAGCAACTATATCCAACATCAGTTTCATCACTTTATGTTATGAACATAAGGTGTATCTGCAACATGTTTCCACCTGACAATGACAGTTTGGACCAGCTAATGACCAGTTTAAAACAGGTAAAGACCATCTTGGACCAAGTTAAAAACCAGTTAGCATTTTCCAAAACACCAGCTACCATCTTAAGGTGGATTTTCCAGTAGGAAATTGCAGGTGTGATGATAGAATCCTTTTTATTTTTTTAAATTGTCAACATTATGGCATGTAATTTGATTTGTCTAAAATGAAAGACGAGGACCAACGCCTTTGAAGCAACATGCTATCAGAAAGAGGAATTAATGCAGTTACTAAGAATGTAAACATTACTTCCTCATGATGCTGCTGTCACACGTCCACCCAAACAAACACACAATACAATCGTGATACAACGAGATATCGGCCTTCGGGACGAGAACAGCCCCGACAATAAATCCCACCTTTATTTTCTCGCCCTCGATCTCCACGGCTTTCTCCCTGAAATCCACGCCGATTGTGGCTTCAGTCTTGCAGGGGAAGGCTCCGCCGGTGAAGCGGAAGGTTAAACAGGTCTTACCCACATTTGAGTCGCCGATGACAATGATTTTAAAAATCCGCGTCCGCACACTGTGATCTAGAGACGTGCTCAGGTCTAGAGACGATGTGAGATTGGCATGGCGTGAGTTGGCAGTTCCTTCTCTGTTTTGTGGGAATTCATTTGCCATAACGGTGAAATGATGTACCGAGCCTGGTGCTCACTGGTCCGGCGGTGATGATGGTGGTGGTGATGGGGGAAGGGATGGCAGATCCACTCCCTTTGCAGATGCAGGGAGTTTACATAGACTGACAAGTGTATGATGCAGTAGCCTTCTTTTAAACGCAATTAAAATCGTAAAATAGCTGAAAAATAAATGATACTTTACCCTTGTGTTGAATAAAAATGACAACATGGATACGCTGGTTAAATTTAAAGGGATAGTTCACCCAAAATTCTGTCATTATTTTACGCTCACGCTATTCCAGACTTGCTGGTATTATTGCAGTAAAATAAAAAATCATTTTGGAAGAATATTTATGCAGCTCTTTTCCAGACAGTACTATGGTGGCCGAGAGAGCTCAACGCGCTGCAAATGAAGAAAACGCATGCAAATCACATCTTATTACAGCGCGTCGGTCATGCGTGATGCGCTATAAATTATTACGGGGCAAATTAAACTATTAATTTAATTCTAAAAGTAGCCTCATCATCATCATCATCATTCAGATCATCGCAGAGGGGGGCTTGAGATCGCCTGGCCTGGTAGGCTATGTGCTATTTGCAGCGCGTTTTTGTATTTGCTTGTGTTGTTAACTTATGCAGCGCATTTCTGTATTTGCATGTGTTGTGAACTTTTGCAGCACGTGTGTTGTCAAACTGATGAAGATGTTTTCTTTATTTGCTGGTGGTTTTTCTATTTGCATGTGTTTTCTTCAGTTGCAGCGTATTGAGCACTCTCGGCCACCGTACAGTTCATAGTGATCATATCTGTCAACAAAACATCATAAAAGTGTCCAAATAGAACTCCACATGACTCATGCTCTATGGTGCAAGTCACCTGAAGTCATATGATTGCTTACAATGTGAGAAACAGACCAAAACAGAAGTTGTTATTGACGGAAAATACCCCTCTTTGAAACTGTTAAAAAAATAGTACGACAAGGTTTGATGACTTTTTTTTTTTGATGTTCACCCAAAAATGAAAATTGTGTCATTTATTACTTACCCTCATGCCGTTCCACACCTGTAAGACCTTTGTTTATCTTCGTAACACAAATTAAGATATCTTTGTTGAAATCCGATGGCTCCGTGAGGGCTTCATAGGGTGCAATGACATTTCCTCTCTCTCCAATGCTTCCTGAAGCAGTGTTTTGAAATCGGCCATCACTAAATAAGTCGTTATTTTTTATTTTTTTGGCACACCAAAAATATTCTCGTCGCTTTATAATATTAGTATTGAACCACTGTACTCAGATGAACTGATTTAAATATGTTTTTAGTACATTAATGGATCTTGAGAGAGGAAATGTCATCGAATTTCAACAAAAATATCTTAATTTGTGTTCTGAAGATCAACGAAGGTCTTACGGATGTGGAACGACATGAGGGTGAGTAATAAATGACAATTTTCATTTTTGGGTGAACTAACCCTTTAATTGCAATTATTGCTGCATGAATCAATAATGACAGAATTTTCATTTTCAGTCCATTAACCATATTTTATCACTCTATAATAGATGTATGGAGTTAATTTATGCATTCATTAAGTATCAATTGAAAAAACCTTGACAATTGTTAATATACAGTAAGAGTACGTAGCCATAATGTGTATAGAATTGCTCAGATAGTTTGGTCTTGAATGAATTTAATAAGAAATGTTTAAGTTCATAATGAAATCTGACTTTTGTTTACAAACTTTAGTATCTTGGCAAATCTATTGCACAGATTGTTGAGATCTCTTCTCAAATTCTAGAGCAGACAAATCAAATGAACACATATCTCATTGTGATTTTTATGTCCTATACATGAAGTACTATTGCTTGATTCAGCACTGTGGTGTCTTACATTTAAAATGTAATAGATCTCAAATTAATGTAGGCCCACATTAATTTACTAAGTAGTATTGTGCAATTGTGGCATTTTCTAAAATGTAAAAGAGTTGGAACAAAAATACCATTAAACTTTTTTATTTATTTGCCCAGTGTGGCAGTAAGTATCTTACATAATTGTGTTATTGTCTTATTTTTTTGTACAGCTACCACATCAATAGCAACATTTGTACCATACATTGCCTCATTCTACTCTGACAAGGCCATTTTGTTCTAACACACTGAAGAATGCAAGAAATTCAACAGAGTACATATCAGACAAATCGCAGACATTCTGGAATGTTTTATGTACAATTTATGTTAGTAAAAGGTATGTAAAATGACTGTTTACTCTGTGGAATATATAAATATGTACAAACCAATATTTTTTATAAATTAAATACAGAATACCAAAGACATATTATCCTTGGGTCAATGAATGGGCAGATCCAAAGCTAATAAATCACGACAGTTTAAAAAAAGTACAACATTTAGCAACATTGATGAGGGTATTTTAAGTGCTTTGGTGCACTTAATACATTTTTAACTACAATATATATATATATACACTTTTTCTCATAAAGGTGTCCATTTTTTTTTTTTCTATTGCAAAGCTAAATGCTATTATTGGATTTCTGTCTATTGCTCAGATCACTTGAAGGTATGTTGCTTTGAAGTCAGTTCCCAAGGCATTTCTAGCATTACATTTGTAAATCCCTGAGTTCATGAGGCCTGGGTCCTGTATGACCAAATGTCCCTCCTCTGTCATGTGAATTCCACCCTGTGCTGTGAAGCGACTATTTGGTACAAGTGTGGTACGTCCAGGCAGAGTCCAAGAAATGTCTGGTTTGGGTATGCCAGCAGCTATGCAGTTCAGAATCACAGGAGACCCCCTGTTAACTCTGGTTATTGAAGGTGGAGCATGAGTGATTTGAGGTGGAAACACCATAATACTCACTGGATATGACAATGTTGATGATCCAAATGTGTTTGTGGCTTTGCAGGTATATGTTCCTCTATCAAATTTGGAAGTTTCTTTTACCTGAAGTGTGCCGTTAGATAAATATGTCACTCTTCCAATAACTTGAGGCTTGTCCAAGACCAGGCCATTTGGAAGAGTCCAGGTAATTGTTGCCTGAGGCCAACCATCCGCATTGCATGGCATATTTAGTGTCTGCCCAAATGAAATCTTCATTGTAGCAGCAGTACTTCTAATTTGAGGCTTCTGTCCAGGTTCTAAAGCATAACGCTTTTCTGCTTGTCCAGCTACATTTTTGGCCAGGCATCGATATACACCTTTGTCCATGACACTTGATTGTGTAATGCGTAAAGTCCCATTTCCCAGGTAGTGAATGAACCGTTGAAGTTTCATGCCTGGATTTAGTGCTGTTCCATTGGGTAGAATCCAAAGAAACTCTGGCTTTGGTTTTCCTGTAGCACGGCACTCCAAAGATATATCATCACCATCTGGTTTGAGTGGAAGAACCTCTATGTTTGGCACTGGAAAGCTTGGCTTCTCAGCAAGTGATGCAACTTCCAGGTCAACTGCTAGACTTGCTTCCCCTAAGAAATTCTTGGCTCTGCACAGAAAACGACCTTCATCAGTCTTTCGAATGCCCCTCAATTCAAGAGTGCCATTCCTGTGGACTTGGAACCTGCCTCCCAAATATGGGCTGGGTAGAGACATGCTGTAAGGTGTGGTCCAGGTGATCTGTGGCTCTGGCATACCCTCTGCTTTGCAGTCCAGCAGCAGTGTCTGGTAATACACTGCTAAAACTTTGCTCTCTGTTCGCCCACTCTGTCCATTGATTTGCGGCCCTTTAACCTCAACTAGAAGCTTCACATTCTTGATGTTATCTCCGGCTGGGTTCCGTGCCACACAGGCATACTTTCCCTGGTCAGCCAAAGTAAGTTTTTTTATGATCAGAGTCCCATCGTTTAGGGTTTGGTATTTGACCGAAGATGAGGTAATTATCTCATTCCTTGGTGAGATCCAGATGATCGTATGTGGTAGAATACCTGTAGCATCACACTTCATTTGGACTGATTGCCCGAAAGGTGCCCGAATAGATACCGGCTCTTTAGAAGATATTTGGGGTGAGTTTGGCACCACTTGGACACTTACTTTCATTGCATCCTCCCCCAGGGTGTTCTTAGCATAGCATGTATAATTGCCTTCATCCTTTTTCCCCATTTGTTGCAACAATAGCGTTCCATTCCCAAAGATGATATAGCGGCGGTTACGGGTTCCGCTGTCATCTGACTGGAGGGCGTTGTTGATCATGGTGCCATCTGGGAGGCTCCATGAAACCTCAGGGTCTGGAAGGCCTGAAGCTACACAGTCCACCAGGAAGTTGTCTCCATTAGCAACTCTTTTATGTTGTGCCCCAGTGTTCTCTATCTTTGGTGGCCTCATGAGAACCTCTACTTGGAACAGCTCCATGTCCTCACCATTTGGTCTTTGGTACATACACAGATAATTGCCTCCATCTTTCTCAGTCAGTCTCAGAATTCTCAGAGTGCCATTGGGAAAAGCAGTGATGTGTCTTTGTGGACTGAGAACAAAAAGAGAGAAATTGTTTACATCTTTCTGTGACAGCTGAACTCTTTCATAGTAATTAACTATGACAGAATAAAAGAGCTCATAGAATTCTTCTTAAGCTGATTGCACACTGTGCAATTTATTTTCCCTGTCCTATACAATTGTTACTTGTCAGATTTTGTTACATATGAGTCTGGTGGGATTTTGCATAAAAGCTAAGCTGGACAGTATGACATCTAGGCTTAATTAGACTGCGTGATATATACAATTTTGGTCATGATTGACAGCGCTGACTGGGCAGTCCACATCCATTCAGGGGTGTGTTTCCTGTACAATGACGTAATTCACTACATAACCACTGTAGTACTATGCACCATGCTAGAAACTAACTAGCTAATCACAACTGTTTTCTGAGACCATAGTAACATGGTCACACCTCTGTTGTTTGAACCACATTGGCTCAACATAGGAGTGTCGGTATCTGCTAATTAATCAATTCGAGATTGCAGTTAATGTAATATTATGTAAATTAACAAACAACAGAAAGCTGCTCTTTTATCACGTTAACAATTAGTATTTAAATGTAATATACATTAAATGCCATGTACCCCCCTATACATGTGGTTCATTCAGTCATCCTCCACAAGACAATTTCCCTGAAATGCTGCTGTAAAGAACATGGCATCTGAGGGCTACTTCAGTGTTTCCCGTCAAGACAAACTTTGAATGTTGACTTCACAAAGCTTTGTTTGAAAGTTTTAAAAAAAGTGTTGTTGTTGTTTTTTTTGTGGAGTACTGATTGTTCAGAGCAAATATACAGTAGACAAACTAGTTGTTTAACTGAATCTGTCCTATGTCATACCCATGTCATTATACACATTTGTGTCCTGATATGTCACAAAAATGCGCACACACACACACACACACACACACACACATCTCATCATCATCACCATGACGCTTTGCACAAATTATGGTTTAACTGTAAACAATCAGTGATTGTTCGCTCTATGAATGCAATATTTTTTTTTTCTTTTTTTTTTTTAACTGGGTACAATGATATATTATTCTACTCACCCTTCAACCATTTAACATTAAAAGAAAATTTAAAAGTGTAAAAGCATTAACAAATTACTATAAAAGACCATGAATAACTCCAAAAGATTGATTATTTCCACAGAAATATTACAGACATGTTAAATATCACTGTAGTAATATAGGTATTGTTACAAGTGAGGCTCCCGCACTTCCTTCCTCGCACCACCGGAGGGAGCCCTCATTCCATTCGGACTACATTTTCCAGAGGCCCTCATTCCTGGGACCGATTGCGCTCACACCTGCACCACATCACACTCACACGCTTTATAAGCAGCACACACACACACCGCGAAGTCTTGATTTGCCACGGTGATCATTTCTGAGCGTTATTGTGGACTGTTATTCTTGTTGCCGATTGGACTGTTTTCCCCTGTGGGATTCTTTGCTGCCTGCCCTGAACCTTGCCTGTTTTTAGACTGTGTATGTTTGCTGCCTGCCCTGATCTCTGCCTGTCTATTGAACTTTGTTTGCCTACTGCCTGCCTCGACCTCAGCCTGTTCCTGTTTACGTCTCTGCCTTGCCCTTGCCTTGTTGTGTTTGCTTTTAATAAAAAGCTGCAAATGGATCCCCACTCTGTTGACCCCTCATTACAGGTATGTATTATGTAACATACATTACCTTAATCAAAAATGTTCGTTAACTTTAGCATTGAGTGATAATATCTCAAAGTGCTTTCCGTCATTTTGACAGATAAGAAATACTTTAATGTATTTCAGTAAACACTGCAATTAGAGATTAGAAGTGAAAAAGGGAAACAATTACAATTTAAAGCTTTTGTGTGAAAACAAACCTAGTAAGACAAATGAGGATTTAGGGAGAAAAACAAGAGATTCTTAGTGCACTCCAGTGAATTATTCATAGCATATATATGAAATCGGGAGAGCAGACCACAAATGCTTAGTATATGTTGTCTTTTTTCATACTGTTAGAGCAGAATACGAAGAAACAGAAGATAATCAGGAGGAAAAGAATGCAGTGACTGAAAAGATCTTGTGATACCATATCACATTAAAATACAAAGTGTTACGTTATTCTTCTGATGTATGAAAATAAAACCTGAAGGGTAATAGACAGCTCATTCTGTCAAACTGGCTGAAAATGATTATTTGTAGCGCAACCTTATTATTCTAAATCATTTGTTTCATTCTTTTTTAATAGAAGTTCCCCAAACTGGAAGTGTCACCCATAATTCAATACGCTGTAGGCTCATCAGAAAAAGGTGGATTGGTTCTTCATTAAATTGTCGTAGCTGAAGTCACATTGCATGACTGAATTAAATTTTTTTTTATTTAATTTTTTTTATATATTTCATTTTGATACATTTTAGTTCTAGGCATAGTAATGACTGACTAATGTTAAACATTTGTTATCTAACTGCTTTAAAGGGTTAGTTCAACCAAAAATAAAAATCATCCCATAATTTACTCACCTTCAAGCCATTCTATATGACTTACACAATCTGAGTTATATTAAAAAATATCCTGGCTCTTCCAAACTTTAAAATGGGAGTAAATCCTACCCTAGATTTTGAAGCCCAAAAGTGCATCCATCCATCATAAAAGTAATCCATATGACTCCAGGGGGTTAATAAAGAACTTCTGACACAAAGCGATGTGTTTTTGTAAGAAAAATATCCATATTTATAACTTAAACTACAATCACTTCAAAATCTAGGGTACCATTCACTCCTAATATAAAGCTTGGAAAAACCAGGATATTGTTTAATATAACTCTGATTGTGTTTGGCTGAAAAATAGTAATATACACCTAGGATGGCTTAAGGGTGAGTAAATTATGAGATAATTTTCATTTTTGGGTGAACTAACCCTTTAAGTAGCCTGTTGTATAGCTGACTGAGCATTTGATGTAGACAAATTGCCCTTGCGTCCCGCTCAGTTACTGTATTATCTGGATCAGCAGGGGTTGTTTGGGCTGAGACAGACTGCTTGTTTAATCTACACCAGACATTGTTTGAATTCCACACGTGATGAAGTTGGCCTGCTGTGAGTTTGAGAGCGTATGTCAGTGTGAGCAGTGAGGACCAATAATTGCTCAAAAGAGAAAAGTAGAACTCCTAATAAAGGAGAAATGACAATACAGCTGTGACAGCTTGACTTAAAAAATCCCTCTGTATGGTTGTTATGAAGGGGAAACATTATTTTATATTATAAGTAATGTTCAAATCTAGCTAGATAGAACATGTATACTTTTAGCTTGTATTCAATAGCATTAAACATGCTACCTGTACTGATGTTCCAGTATGATTTTAGATGGCAGTCTCCAGACTGTACCTCTGTGGGAGCCTATGGACTCTGGACAATGCAGGAAAACTGTGGATCCATATGTTGCTGTGACACTGTGTTGCTGGTATAGGCCTTTCCAGGGGCCTGGAGCCTCTTGCCTAACATCCATCTGCACCGTTCTTTTAGCAAAACCAACTGGGTTGGTTGCTGAGCACTCGTACCTCCCTGAATCATTGGGAGTGACATTCTTTATATAAAGTGTTCCATTTGGGAAAATAAATATCCGGCTTCCAATAAACTGTGTGGGCTTCATTTGTGAACCATCTGGGAGAACCCACTTAATAAGAGGGAATGGCTCTCCTTTAGCAGTGCAATCCACATATACGTTTCTTCCAACATTCATAAACATAGTCTCATATGATATTTCAACAATTATAGGAGGTAGAGCTGCAACACGAATGTGGTAGGTGAGTGTGTCAGCTCCTGCTGCATTGCTGGCAATACACTTATAATCACCTTTATTGGAAAAATTTGCTGAATGAATACTCAGTGTTCCGTTTGGAAAAAGAGATATTCTTCGGTCAAGGGTACCAATGTCCCGCACAAACGTCCTATCTGGAAGAATCCATGAAATCTGAGCTTCTGGTTTACCCAATGCAATACAGTCCAAGCTGACTGGGTTCCCCAAAAACACTGAGACATCTCTGGCCCTTGAACTCATGATTTTTGGAGGCTGAGTCTGGACAACAAGGGTAACTACCATGCGGTCTGAGCCAAATTTGTTTTGAGCTGTGCAGAGGTACTGACCTCTGTCTTGCAGCTGGACATTCTTAATCACAAAAGTACCATTTGAAAGGACCTCAAATCTTAGTCCAAGTTTTGTGTTGGTCTGAATTGTTGCACCTGTAAAGGAAAAAAAGAATCAAGTATAAATATCAAGAAAATAATAAAAAATCTCCAACAATTCAGTTTGACACATTTTCAGACAATCCTGAAAATGTGTCATTTCCCAAAGGTATGTCCTAAACGGTAACACTTTACTTGAAGGGGTGTGCTTAAGACTGACATGACACCTTCATAATCATGACATGACACATGTCATGAATATGAAGGAGGTTTTATGCATGTTTATGACAACTGTCATTAAATGTCATTCGCTCAATTATGTAATTTTTAATGCAAAGATGACATTGTTTGAGATGTCCGAGTTATGACAACTTGACATGAACCAATACATCATAACCTGTCAGTGTCTTTGTCATGACAACTTGACATCATTTAGCTTTATGGGTTAACATTACATTAAACTGTCATGTGGCTGGTTTTGACATTGGCTGTCATGAGGCCATTATAATAGTGTCATGAATATGTATCTTGACCCTTAACTACAGTGGTACAAATTGAACTTGTCATTAAAATGTCATTAAGTGACAATACTCTGTCAAATAATTCTATAACAGCGTCATGAATATTTTTCATTTCATGTTTTTTTTTGTTAAGTTTCCTCCAACAGAAGGTCAGATAATAGACAATTTCAAATGTCTTAAAAAAGATGACACTGTTATAAAATAATGGTAACACTTTATTTTAGGGTCTTTTAACTAGTTGCTTATTACTATTAGCATGCATATTACTAGAATATTGACTATTTATTAGTATTTAATAAGCACATATTAATGCCTTATTCTGCATGACCATATTCTAGATTCTTAATCCTACCCAATACCTAAACTCAACAATTAACTATATTTAGAAGCAGTAAATTAGGAGTTTATTGAGGAAAAAGTCATAGTTAATCGTTTATGTATGTGTTCCCTATACTGAAGTGTTACCAAAATAATGTAATGTAATGTTAACCCAAGTAGTTTTTTAAGTTTGATAATTAATGTGCTATGTCATGTTTATGACAGGTTATGTTGTCTTGGTAATGTCAAGTTGTCATGACAAAGACACTGACAGGTTATGATGTATTGGTTTATGTCAAGTTGTCGTAACAAAGACATCTCAAACAATGTCATCTTTGCATTAAAAATGACATAATTGAGCGAATGACATTTAATGACAGTTGTCATAAACATGCATAAAACCTCCTTCATATTCATGACATGTGTCATGTCATGATTATGAAGGTGTCATGTCAGTCTTATGCACACCCCTTCAAGTAAAGTGTTACCGAAATGGATTACATGCAGGTATTTTTTAAATATGTAAAAACATTTATGTACACAATAAGTGAATTGTATCAAATGATGATAACACTTTATTTTACAGTGTCATTGTTACATGATGCATGTTGTTACTGTAGTAATAACTATAAAATATGCATAATTACTTGCAATTAACCCTAAACCAAACCCTCACCCCAACCCTAAACCTATAGTAAGTACATGCAGTTAATTGTTATTACTTAGTACTTAAATGTATAATTACACTGTAATACTGACACCTTAAAGTAAAGTTTAACCCAAATGATTAATTTAAATGTTAGTACATAAAGACACCAAATATAAAGTGGTACCAAATTATGCATAGCTCTCACAATGGGGTCTTTTTTTTTTATATAGCTGCTTGTGAACTTCCAAAACAGGGATATGTAGAGTGACCTCTAGGACAAGACAAATTTATCTGTTATAATGTATATTTAACCGAAAATGTACCTGTATGACATGACATTGATGTCACACATATGAGTGTTGTATTGACAAATACAATTCTCATTACAAACATTAGATTGCAGCCTTTCAACCACTAGTTCAAACACAAAATGACCGTTCACTTTTATGATTAGTGATTACAAATATTTGTCATTAAATAGCTTCAGCTATTTTCATAATTAGCATTATCTTCTAATATGCTTTCAGTAGCACTCATCACTCAAAAAAAAAATGAAAATAGCATGCAGACCAACCTATCACACAAAGAGAAGCTGCAATAATCACTCTGATATTAGAAGTCTGTCTAAATATTTTATAGTTTTCATTTCAATAATTTTACACCAAGTGAAAACTGTCACATGCGTATTAAATTTGGCTAATATAGTTGGCCAAAGAAATGGCTGTCTTAGATCAGTTTTGGTCTTAAGCACTTTGAAAGGGGTTCTCATCTTCCATTCAGATAAATGCACCCACAAAAGTTTTGTAATGAAAAATTGCCTAACCTGTTGAAACCTTGGTCCATGAAACAACAGGTTTGGGGTCCCCAGATGATCTACAGGACAAGAGCACATCTGTCTCCGCTAGAGCAGATACAGTAACGGATTCAGCTGCTGCGATCCTGGGTTTGATGCCACTGCCCATCAGGTTTGGAAAGGGAATGGCAGTGCTCAATTTCTTTGCTCCAAAATGACTGTAGTGCCAGCGACTACCATATGGTACGCTTGCTGTGGAGGGTGGTTTGTTTGTACATGCTAGTACGGATGGGGGAGTCACAGGCTTGTAGATGCTTGGGACGTTTGGAGCTTGGTGAGGCTGTGGGGTGGGATGATATGTCCTTGGCTTAGAAGTGACAAGTTTTCCCAGCTGGGCTTGTCGATATGCATCAAGCTGTGATTGTCTATATCTGTTTCTGAGCCTGTTGAAAAGTAAGTGGTCACGTACACGAGACGAGCTGACATGTGGAGCTATGGTCCTCGGAAAGGAAGCTGTTGCTGGCCCAGAAATGTAAGCTGTGGGCTTTGCTGTTTGAGCAGTAATTTCAGGCCAATTGGTGACCCCTGCACCCCTGCCTCCTGTTTGTAGGAAATGCCAGGTTTTGTCTAGGGAGTGGTGGTGCCTTGAGCTATGAACTGTGGGCCAGAAGGGAATGCCATATTTCTTAGCCCAGAAGGGAGACTGAGTGTTGGGATGTGGAGTAATTGAGATTTGTTTTTTGGGTGTATTCTTTTGTATTAGCCAGGGGTGAATCGGTACACCTTCAGGATGCATTCCCCAATTGTAAACATTATGTTGGTTCACATTAGTTAAGGTTGGTTTCTCAGTCGTATGTGCTCTTTTCGACTCTGAAGGATTTGTGTTGCTGGTTTGAAGATTAGGGATGGCTGTTGCTGAAATCTGCCTTGTCTTATCACCATTTGGGTGGGTATTAGTTCTAAAAATGATATCTCCGTTTTCATGCCCATACCTGTTGATCTGTCTGGGGGAAAGTGTAGCAGGAACTACTTCAGTTTCTTGCAGAGGTGTTGTAAGCTTCTCCTTTTTCTTGAATGTTGTTATAGGTACCTCTGTGACTTCCATGTCAAAGCTTTCAATTACTGGGGAATGAGTAGGAGAAACTTCTAAAGTCATCAATGTTTTGTTTTGGGCAGGAGAATAAGAGTTAGCAGTCACCGTCTTGACTGGAGATTGAATGAATGGTACTGCTGTAGTGGGAGCTAGAGTGAAATTTGGTCTCTTTGGGCGTGGTCTACGTGATGGAGGCCTACGGTGCCTATATGGGAATCTTCGTCTTTGGTTCCAGATGGAATTATTGTTAACCCTTATTTTCTCTTCTATTGTGTGTCTGTCTACCTGTTTTACCAGCTGTGTCTCAGGTTCAGGAACCGTTGTTGAGTCTATGTTAGTCAAATCTGAAATGTTAGAATCACTTGTCTTGTGATTTGATTTTTCTCCATGTGTAGTTTCTTGTTTTACGTGCTCACTGTGGGTTGGCGGTTTCGGCTGTTTCGCATTGAAATTGTGTACGCTTGAACTTATGCTGGTACTGCTTGCTGTAACATCTGTTTGAGTAGTTTGAATGGTGTCAGCTGACGAAGGGGTTGTGGTTGTAGCCATTGAAGTCTCTGTCACTGTTTTTGAAGTTTTCGTAATTTCTAGTTGCATTGTAACTGGTGGCAACGTTGAGAGTTTAGCATTAGCTTTTGCTAGAATCTGCTCCCAGCGTCTGGGGTCAAGCTCTTTGACAGAGTTATTCGGTTTTCTCACACTCTCCTTTATTTTTTTTTCTTTTGCATTTTGTCGGACAATGCCACCTTTGTGTTTTCCACTGACCCTCTGAGGTGTTAGTTTAGCAGTTGGTCGTTTGATTTCTTCAAATCCTGACCCTTCGCTGTCCTCACTCTCAAAAAGCGGTAATTCGCCCTTAGCTACCGTAACACCTTTTTGTGCTTCTTCCTTTTCACCAGTAACAACAATTAGATGAGACAACATATCAGCCCCATAGAGGTTAGCTGCTAAACAGCTATACTCTCCAGCATCCTCGTAAGTCAGTTTTTTTATTATTAAAGTGTTGTTCTGTGACACGTACACCCTTTCTTTCATGCCTGATGCTTTGAGAATCTGATTGTTTGGTAGGTACCATCTTGTCTCAATTGGATGAGGAGACGTTACTAAACAAGGAAGACTAAGAGTATCCCCATTCTCCACAGATATCTTCTTTCCATTTAAATCACTGGGACTTAAAAGACGCATCCTGACTGTGAGTCTATAGGAGACGATGTCTACATTAGTGTCGGTCCTCACAAAGCAATGATAAAGTCCAGAGTCTGCTATACTTGCATTTTTGATTTCTAGCCTGTAATTCTCCAACCTTAATTTATGGGAATCAGTTTGATCTACTGTTGTTAAGTCTGGAAGCATCCACTCCACAGGATGATGCCCCGTGCTGAGCACGCTACAATCCAGACTGACTTCAGAGTGTTCTAGTACTGACTGGATTCTCCCTGGGGCTCCTCTTTGGATCATAGCCCAGGAGGAGACCACATCCTCCTCATCCCCTCTTCCAATGATGTTCTTTGATATAAAAGTGGAGAAGTTCAGCACCAGTTTTTTAGTTGTGGTTTTGCGCCTGTTCAGCTGAAGGGTGACCCTTGGTTGTAAAAGCCAGGCTGGTTCAGCCATCAAGTGTCCTTTGAGCTCTGTAAAATATGGTGATTCCTCAGTTGTGGCTTGAGAGTATTGAAAAGTCACCTTGGAAGAATTTCCAAGTATGGTTCCCCGTTCCAAAATAGCCGGGCTCTCATAGTAGTAGGCAACTAACCTCCAAAGGTTTTGAAGAGCATCTCTATCGATCTCACACTCTAACAGTGTACGTAGAGTCACATTTACAGCAATCTCATCTTTTCTCCTCACTGGCTCCCACACCATGGAGGTGTCCTCAACAGGGTGTGTTACATTACAAGCCACGTGCGCCCGATTCCCATGGCTGTCAGAGAGAATGAAGGTCAGGTGGCCAAGAGGACGCTCCAAGTCCTTGATGTAGGGGGAATCTGGCTCCTGATCTTCCCACACACTACTCTCTCCAATTTTTAGAGGAGACTGAAGGGAGGGTCGGTCACAGGTGAGCTGATTGGTTGAAAGCTGCAAGATCTGGCTGTTATTCAAAGGCTGTGGTGAGGCACATGCAGCACAGTTGCCAGCATCTCCAGAGTCACGGTCCTTTTTGCACTTAATAACTCCTAGAAAGAGAGAGGGTTAGAGAATGTTTCAGTAAGAAAAAAAAAAAAACTTTCCTTTGTTTTTAAGTTATTTGCAGTCAGTAGAGTTCTCATTCAATGATGACTATTTAGAATAAGTAATGTATGAACACACTATCTGAGAAGTTCCAAATATTTGTGTGCAATGTTTTTATTTAGATTTTTTTATTGCCATTACATCAAATTCTGAAAGAGTGGTGCAAAGGTTGGAATCACCCTCATGATTTTTGTCCCACTCGAAGAGCCAATGTAAGTTGCAGTCACAGGCCCAGGGGTTTCCATGCAGGGATAGGACTTCCAGCCTGTGTAAGTGCTGCAGAGTTCCAGGGAGCAGGTATTCTAGTTGGTTGTCTGCCAGGTGCAGGTGCCGCAGGCCTGAGCTCCAAAATGTGCCCAGGATTGAGACAGTAATAAAAGTGTGAGAGTGGAGGTCCTGCAGTCTGTTCCCCTCCAGTTGCAATAGCTTTAATGATGTGAGTCCATTGAATGAAAAGGGCTCAATGAAGTCAATGTGGTTGTGGTCTAAATGAAGCCGTACAAGGCTTGTCAACCCCTCAAACAAACTGGGGTCAACTCTTTTGAGTTTGTTGTAGCTCAACTTTAGTATCTGTGCCAAAGAAGATCATCAATTACCCCAATGTTATTTCAAAGTCATGTCTCATAAATATTTATATAGTTTTACGGGAAACTAGAGACACAAAGACGCTATAGTACAGTAGAATAATGTACTATGTTTAATGTAAATCTCATATAACCATATATGAATATATACCTGGAGGGAACGGAGGTGGTAAAAGGATCCAGAAGACACAGAGGAGATATCGTTTCCATGAAGCATGAGCATTTCCAATTGCCGTAAGTTCACAAAATCTGAAGACCCAATCGTGCCAATGCTGTTATAGCTTTGCGGTAGACAAAGAGGATTATGGAAAAATGTTAGCTTAAGACATATCACATTGGTTACCCCTTCATTTTGTAAGATGCAGAGTAATCAATACCAATTTTGAATATCATTCAATTAATTCTACTGGATAAACATCAATTCACAATGGCGCCAAAAAAAGAAATAATGGAATGCAATGACTTTTAAATAACTAGTGTTTTGGTGATTTTAGGGCATATATGAAATCAGTTCTCATGTAGTTCAAACAGGTGTCCTATCATAGTAACAACAGGTGTAGTTTAGCACATTACAGGGATAGTTAAACAGTTCTGGTTATATATGACTACCACTGTATATATATATATATATATAAAAAAAAAAGACATGAAGATTTGGCAACCACAAAGTGTCACAATACTTTCTTTCCCTTCATTTTGAGTTTATCAACTTCTTTTTGTCAAGGCTTTTGCTTAAAAAGTATGGTTATGCTGTGTGATTTAAAGGTATAGTTCACTCAAAAATGAAAATTCTGTTATCATTTACTCACCCTTATGTTGTTCCATAACTGTATGAGTTTCTTCCTTCTGTTGAAAACAAAAGAAGATTGTGGCGAGCAGGGCGGGCGAGAGCCGTGAGGGAACGGCGCGAGGCCGGTGACGCGAGTGTTAATGATCGTCACCTGTGAGGCGCACCGGCCTCGAGTCCCTCACGGAGGAGCTCCGGAGGCATAAAAGGAGGAGCGACGACAGTGAACGGACGNATTTTTTTCCTACTATGGAAGTCAATGGCTACCGTCAACTGGTTACCAACATTCTTCAAAATATCTTATTTTTTGTTCAATAGAAGAAAGAAACTCATACAGGTTTGGAACAACAGAAGGGTGAGTAAATGATAACTGAATTTTCATTTTTACGTGAAATATCCCTTTCTTCTTGGGGCTTCCATATACATATTTGTATTTAAACATGAACATGTTCAGTCTGCTAAATGTTACCAATGGACAAAAACAGTAGCTTACCCTAAGTTGAGTCTCTCTGTGTCCTGGGGTAGGTTTCGTGGGGCAGAGGGGAGGTGACGGAAGGTACAGTGCACCTCCTTGGGACTGGGGCAACTGCAGGACCTTGGGCACGCATACAGGCAGCTTGAGGGCAAGATGAGCAGCAGATACAGAGCTGCCAACATCAGGAGAGTAGGTACACCCACTGGAGCCATGTCCCTCTCATGCCATTATCTGGTTTAGGAAGAGTGTGACTGAAAATAAGTTTTACATCATATACAGTACAATGTAAGTTTTGTTGATACAAATCAAGTAACAGCAATGAGGCTACAATTTCACTTAAAAAACCTAGGAATAACTGACAGTTAAAATGAAGTTTTTAAAAACATTTGAATTTATGTTTGATCGATGTTGAATGTCTCCTAAAAGCTTTTTAGTTGCCATGTGACAATACACCTGAATTGTATTTTTATTTTTTGCCCATGACTGACTGGCACAGAAAACATATTGCAACATATTGTTAGTCTGTCATGCATTTTTATTTATTTTTTTTCAATTTGAAAGAATTACAGAGGAACTGTGATTCAAGGAACATACTACACGTCGGTTTATACATTATACATCTGATATAATCAGTTCTAATAACAATGTGCAAGTACTTTGTTTCACTAAATAATCTAAAATGTATTTATTAATATAAATCTTTAGACATTGTGAAGTGTGACCTATGGCCAGTTGCCTAAACATAGCCAATATGTTAAGACTGTGTACTTAAGTACTAGTATGATCAACTAGTGATTAGTCAAGGGCAATCAGTGTTACTTTTTAGTTTCAAATTATAACAATCTACATTTTTATGTACTTGACTTAAAACAGTTATGAACAGTCTTAAAGAAAGACTAGTCTTAGCAGTTTATGGAACCGGCCCCTAATTTCACTAATTATAATTACTGCACATATTTATGAATATTTAGAGTGTTGTACATATCTATTGGTATGTTATTTATACAAAATATTTGCTCAAATGTCTTTGTCAAGAAGATAATTGCATAGGTTTCCTACCACAGCCTGGCAACTCTTGCACAGTTTAATTACACAAACTACATTTAAGAGGAAGAAGACAAGTGTTGCACTTTCTAAATACAAGAATGTTTAGATTTTGAGACACAGAAATGCCTATTTTGCATTTCTATTACTTTTCTGCCAGCTTGGGTTTGCTTAAATCTGCTGTTATAGTGCAGAGCAGCCAAAAAGGTGAAACGTCAGGCATGATTTATTCATCTGACAGAGGCCCGATGATGACCCATGATGACTCAGACCATTTTGGACAATTTTATTCTTGCCGCATTCCTGTCTCTTTCATGCTGCGTCCAGCTGCTGGAAGGATAACTAAGGATACCGACTGAATGAATATTTACATGGTCCTGTAAATAAACCCAACAATTTACATCCAGTATTTTCTGGATTGGTATTTGAATGCATTAACTGCTGTATCACGGAAAACTACTTGCACTCCACCTCTACACTCATGTTTTACATTAATATTTCTCTTTCCTGCAGAAAGGATTTAGTGGCAGCTTATGCAATAAAGCATAATAATACGTTTACTATATCTTGCAAATGATAGGGTCTCTAGTAATATTAAAGTTTTATACAAATTAGTTCTGTTTTGACTTTTGAGGGTGTAATTTATGTTGAAATTAATTCAAATTGATCTTTGGTGGCTTGAATTACTGAGGAATACAGGCTGATTGCCCTGGATCTCAAGATGGAGATTCCCTTCACTTTTAAAATATTAACTAAATTCATACATAATTATATCAAAGCTATTTAAAAGTTCATCAAACCTCAACACTTCTTTTGAAGTTAACTTTTGCTCAGGCTTCAGTTCCGCTTAATATGCAAGGTCATAAGTCAAAATTTATGTGAATTTATTTGAATAGGATAAAACTCAGATTCTAATGAAACCACTAAGTTCCCTCCTAATGTCCAAGGGGAACTACAGTGAACTTTTCAATATGCACTGAAATATTTATGACCAAGAAAGTTCTGAAGGGAAAAAAAATGGCATGCTATTTGTGATAATTAGATGCTGAGACAGATCTCAACTTGAGTACCTTGGAACAAATATTGCGTCTTACCTCAAGATTCCTGCTGAGAAAACGTTACAGGTGAAGACGAAGTGTGTAATTGTTTGCAGATGACTTGTAAAAGTTCCGTAATTTTGTTTATCCCTGTACTTGACTGAGGAGGAACTGTTGGGAGCTCTAAAGGATGGAGGCTTATCTGGAGAAAGTCAGACTTCAGGAGCAGCAGTCAACTACATCTGGAGAAGTGCTTAACTCCCACCTACACTCCTCCTCTGAACTGGCCTGTACAGGGGGAGGGAATGCTGAGAGACTTGGCTTCCATCCATCCCCTTTCTTCCTCCATTACCTGTGCTTCCTGATCTGTAGCTGAAGTTGTTTTTTTCGCGATGTTTCTCTTTCTCCTGGTGCCTGCACTTTGCTCTCTTCTAACTCCACTCTTCTCTTACTCGTTGTTCTGTTTTCTCACTTTTGAACACATTAATAACATGCTCATCTCAGTGTGTCCCACTCACACTCCTTTTCGGTTTCAGACATTCACATTCTGTTTATCATTCCCCCTTCTGTTCTTTCTCCAGCTGTTATTCCATGAACTTTTAAAAGGCCACAAGAGCTTATTTTCTAAAGCATAATTAATGCATGAGAGACTAATTGTCAGTGACAAAACTATTGTTTGCAAAATATTAATCAAATCAACTAGTCATTGAATAAATTAATGGGAAAGAGTATCTCAAAAGTTCACTGTCAAAAAGGCACAATGTATTTGTGCTCATTTCGTAACCTCGGGTAAAGGAATGAAAGGTTCTAGTCTCAAAACCAGATTTTCGTTTTCACAAACTGAAGGATGATTCATTTTTCTGTGGTCCAGTTTTTGTCTGTTGCAACAGAAAATAATTGACTCGTCCCTCAGTAATGCATTGACAATGGAAGCCTAGGGGCCAGGAATGCGAAATTTCTATTTATTTCCTGGTATTCTGGTATTCTTGTATCCAGTTTTACATGCTTTACATTATCATGCCTAAGTGGTTGGCTGTTTTTAGCTGGCCAGGCTGGTCTTAGCTGGTCAAGCTGTGAGACTGGCTAAAACCAGCTGAACACCAGCTTGACCAGCCTGGGAGACCAGCTCAAACCAGCTACTTCCAGCTTAAACCAGCTAAGACCAGCCTACACTGATTTTANNTTTTTTTTTTTTTTTTTTTTTTTCAGCAGAGGTAAGAGGATGATTTGTGTACCTTCAATGATGCCATAATATTCGACTATACTATATTTGAGAAAAACTTTCTTATCTGTATTTTGTGGTAAGTCTTTTGCTAAAACAAACAAACAAACAAAATAGTTCACTACAATCGACCTAGCATTTTTTCTACAATCGGTAACTGTCTGAGACACAAGATGGCACCAGTTGTATTTGTATAAAACAAGAGAGTGTGAGGCTGTATACAAAACTGCCCCCTATACCCCCATTCACTATCTTATACATTATTCTACTAATACAGTCTACTGAATGAGGGAATGAAAACCAGCAAGTGAATTCGGACACTGAGTGTGCCTGAAGTTCCACAGATGCCATCTTCTGGTAAGATGGCACACCAAATTTTTTCACCGGGTATTACATTGGTTACACACTCTTTATTGAACTACATTTTGGAAATGAATAACTGCAATTGATAATGTCCACTATGGTTTCAGACACAACAACAAATGGCTGTTTCCTCAAATAGTGCACTATATATTAGGGTAAAGTCAACCTGTCAACAGGAAAACAACTATTTTACGAGGTGGCATTTTCATATGAATTCGATGTCAATCATACATGAACATTATTTTTAGAAAGTTAGCATGAAAATCCATCTCTTGAATGAATGATTCAATGAAAAATACATTATTTAACAGTCACTTGTCGCTACCTAGTGGCGTAATGATGTAATGATACAATAGTTATGTAAAACGCCAAGTTACTTTCAAAAGGTGATTTGCTCTATTTTGATATCTTCCGAAAACATCAGTGTTTATATCCAAACTTTAAACTTTTATCCCAGTATTTCTGTGATAATTTGAATATTTGTAACATGGAAATAACTGTTTCATACCTATACATAATAACTGGTCTCTCTGGGTCAGCGGCAGCGCCAAAGCAGATTGGAATGTTCCGTTGTGATCGTCGTCAACGGTTTAATTGACATTGTCATTTAGGAATGAGATCGTGTGGGTGTTTGAATCGAGATCGTGATATTTTAACCATTAACTGTGCAGATATACTGGGGAGTAAAGAGATCATAGGTAAACATACGAATGAGATTGTGATGGATGGGAGCTTTTTAACGAACCAATTGCTTCGAAAAATGATTCACTGTTTTGAAGCTTTCGAAACACCACACAATCTGGTGACACCTGCTAGTCAAAACAGTGTAAATGCAACAAAAACTCAGACTTCCTCAGACTTTGATTATGTGCTTATATGTTAAAGCTATGAATGCCCAAATTAATCTGCAGCAGTCAGGTGGTACAAATAAGAGCTCTGTAAGTTGTTTACGTTCATTACTATTGTGATGTTATGTGCTTTAAGACATGAGGTAGTTTATTGCCATCACTCGTGACACTTTGCAGAATCTGCTGTGTGCATTCATGTGATTTGGAGGAGGCGTGGCTTTGGAGATGCGCTGAAGGGAGGGTGGGCTCTCATGCTTTCAAAGCTAACTTGCTATTGCTAGCCTCTCTGAAATTGCCTACCCTACCTTTAACTACTATTATTCTTTTTAATACAAATGTCTCATTAAAATGTCTACAAATGTATAAAAAGAATCAGAGATCAGGTAAAAACCATGCATGGGTAATTGCCCAATTGTTCGCCGCTGGGGTGAATGGGTTCACAGAAAACCCACTACGGCTGTAGGCTATGTTGTTGATCTCAGTTCAGTCTCTTTGTGTTTTGTTTTCCAGATGCTGAGTTATTTGTATTTTGATATTACCTTAATAAAACTTAAGCATTTGGATCTCTCCCTTGTCTCTGAGTTCGTTGTGTTACGCCAATTTGCCAAAATGTATTTGTAAGATAGTTACAATTGTCATGACATTAGTGGGCACTTTCAGATAGAGCTCAAGTGTGATACAAGAGATGTCAAAGTACAGTAGCTCCGGTTTCATTTACCCATGATGAACAGACTGATAAACAGCATTACCATTGACGACGAAGAATATTAGAAATGATCTGAAAGTGATTGACTACAATCAAGTTTCCCAGTGCAATAATTAAGCAATTTTTATCCCAGCGAGGAGCATTTACCCATAGAGAAATTTTAAAAGCATGTGCTTGTTTTCAAACTGAAGGACAAGACATATTTGTTTTGTAATCATAGCGCTCAACTTTTATTGAGCCTGGAATTTTTTTTTGTCAAGCCATACAACTGAATTAGCACTATTTTAGATCTTTTGAACAGAATGAGAGGTAGCACTTATCTCACGGGTCCTGTTAAACAACAGCCCAAACTGCTAGACCAGCATACCTTAACTGAAAACCCATATCGCCTCAAAAAAAAAAGAAAAAGAAAATATGTTCCAGAGAAGATCAGTTATTTAGATTATCTTCTCAGATTAACACTAATTCTGCTGACTATCTATCTATCTATCTATCTATCTATCTATCTATCTATCTATCTATCTATCTATCTATCTATCTATCTATCTAATCTTTGTCTCTGAAATTGACAACATACTTGTGCTCCACATTAACACTATACAAACAATACATTCGTACAGTGTCACATTAAATATCACAGCTTTTCTTAATCCTGTCAGCATGTGCCCATCATAGGCTGCATTCCTCCCTTTCTCCGCACCCCGTGAGGCGCATATGGATCCTTCATTTTGCTTTCTTTTCACGATCCCCCCTCTCTCTCTGCTGTCCTCCAACAGCGAGAGGAAATGCATGCTTTTCATCATTCCAGCCTTGTCTCTCAGGCACAGCTGGCAAATTAATTTAGGTGCTTTCTACACTGCAGCTCAGAGTCGCATTTGAACACAGAGCATGGAGCCAAAACAATCAAGACAGTTGAGGGAAACCTTGAGAAACCTTTACCTGAGGACATACGGAGCATTTGAGCACACTGTCTACCTCCTGCATAGGTAGGCTAATGAGATGCCTGAAGTTACAATTGGGCCTCCTCTCTCTGAAAAAAAGAAGAAGAAAAAAAAGAAAGATTCATATAATAACAAAGAATAGCGTTCATGACACAAGTTGGTCTCTTGCCATGTGAGTTATTATGCTTCAAATTGTAAAAAAACATTGCTTAATACTGTAATTTACATATTTTCGATTGTTAACCCACACTAAAGGGTTGTTTCAGCAATCAAACAATGTTAAACACACTAAAGGAATGTTAATTATCAAGCCTAGACAGAAAAACAGGGGAACAAGAGCACTGAAGGAAGCAAGTGGACTGTGAGCGCTCTCACCTTACAGAAAAAAGCTTCTGTTACATTTCCCACAACATTCTTTTCAGCACTGGGAAACAGCTTTAGGCCTCAAAATTAAATACTGCATGTGTAATCAGGGCTGTGCCAAATGGGGTCCAATAGTCTTCTATGGCATATACTCATTGGGTCTGGAGAGGGGGCCCATCCATACAAAAAAGAAGGGAAAAAAGGGAAATTTAGTAAAGACCAACTCTGAGATTATCTTACAGGGCCTAAGAAGTTTGATCAAGTTTGTATCTGGAAGTATTTTTGAAATTAAATAATCATTTTAGAAGGAAGTTACATAAAACAATGCAATGGTGTTATTTTTGATTTCAACTAAGAACAGCTTGAAGCACCCTGTTGGTGGCTGGAGAAGGGGCTTTGCATAATATCTCATTATACAACTCATTATACGCCAGAATAGAGGCAAAGAGCACTGAAAAATTCAATCACAGCTAGCTTAGTCAACCGCCTGAAAACATACTATTTTGAGAGCAAATGTGTGATTGGTGGTTGGACTGTTTATCAGATCGAAATGTGGTGATATAACTAAACATTTCTGTAATATTTTAAAATCTTTGTGTATTTGGTTTTCAGTGACAAAGGGTTTCAGAATTTTTTTTTCTTCATTTACAGAAATTACTAGTCTCAATAATCCAGGTTAACACATTTTTTACAGATATTTGTCTAATGTTTTTGTTCTAATGATTTGACAAATCAATGACAAAAAGTCCCTTGAATATGCAATGGATTTGAATAAACCCTTAATTCTTAGAATTAAACTTTGCAGTGTAATTCATTCAGCACTGTTTATTCTATGAACATGAAGAATAACTGAAATCATATGGCTTAGGTCAGAGAATAGGGGCTTGACATTATTCACTTAAACAGGCTGTTTTAGAACTGCTTTTGTTGTATGAGAATCACATCTGGTAGTAAATATACGGTGTGAAAGTAGCTGTACTTTGGTGTATAGGTCAGCAACCTAACAGTGCCCTAGCAAGTACCTGAAACACCATAGCATAGTGATGGTGGGTTTTGTATGTGCTAGAACTGCCCCAAAATACAAAACAAAACAACTGCTTCTCAATTCGAAGGTTGCATCCTCATAAGGCTGCATATCTCGACTGCCATATCATCAAGCGCCATTGAAGGCCGTCTCAATTTGAAGAATCCTTGATCCTTTGTTATGCATCCTTCATTCTGCTTATTTTGAAGCATGCACAGGTATATCCTTCACATCCTTTAGTCACCCACAATCCTTTACACTTTCCACTTCACAAAAAAGAGCTTGTCCAAATTCATTTTGTAACGGAAGACGAAAAATTATTTATGTTTTGTTGTAAATTAATCACTTAATGGCAGACTGTCCATAATGTAAACCACAGGGACATCAAAAAAGGTTATAATTCACTATATTGCATTAATAGAAAATCACTTAATATAAAGATTTTTTAATATAAAGTATTTTTCCATAATTCATTTTAAAAGTATTTTTGTGCCTTGACTGTGGGGCAGAAACCTTTATGAGTTTATGAATCATCTCATTCTTATTGAGAAGCACCCAACAAGTTATTATTTGAATCATTCATTTAACTGATTTATTAAAAAAGCCGATTCAGTATGTGATTTTGGACACAGTCATTGACTTTATGTATGAGTCATTGAATTATTCATTTAACCAATTCATTCAAAAAAGCTGATTCATTCATTAAGCAATAAGAGTCAATGGATCATTAATACAAATGATTTGTTCAAAAGAACTTCAATTTCAACAATAAAGCAGCTCTCCAGCTCATGCTTTTACTCACGGACGTCTGTCGAGGCCAAAAAAGGTGGAGCCCCAGAGCCACACCTCCCTAAGTCATAATCGTCACAGATCTATGGAAGCTTGTTTCCGCCACAGAATAAAATATAAAAAAGGAAATTGTGACTTTTTATCTCACAATTGCAAGCTTACATCTCACGATTCTTTTTTATTTTATTTTGCAGAATTGCGTGATATAAACTCACCATTGCAAGTTATAAAGTTAGAGTTGTGTGATATAAACTCAATTATGAGTTATAAAGTCAGAATCGTGAGATATAAACTCACAATTCAGAGAAAAAAAGTCATTCCCCTCAGAACTCCAAATGTTCTTCGTTTTGGCTTTATTTTGTTAGAAATTACATCACACCAGTTCATCCTTCTTGGATGAAATATATCAGGGCCTTTAAGAACATTCCTTGGTTTTTGCTCTTTTATTTACATGCTTGTCTCTTGAGCCATTGCAATATTGCTGGTAAGAGATGCATTATGGATGTATATAAGCACAGCTGTAATTACCTCTTAATATTTCACATCACTGATCATTACACAGGTTTATTAATATGGGTTAACAGATATTAACACTGATATGAATGGGTAAGCAGATATTAATTACTGGTCTCCGTAACTAATAAGGGACAGAGAGAGGTTAGCGCCGATGATACATAGATTTCAGTATGTGATTCGTGGTGTAGGCGGACGGCGTGGGCAGCAGGGATTGAGCCAAGTAGCCTCTGGCTGCCACCAAACACAGATCTCAGATTCCTCCAGCCTTCTCTGCTCATTAACCAGGACTAAGCATAATACCCCTGAGTGCTGAACTAGTGTGGTATCCCGTGCCTGAAATCCTAACAAACCACTAAGATATGGCTCAGCTGATCACAGATATACAGTGGGTACGGAAAGTATTCAGACCCCCTTCAATTTTTCACTCTTTGTTATATTGCAGCCATTTGCTAAAATCATTTAAGTTCATTTGACAGAAAAACACAGAATTGTTGACATTTTTGCAGATTTATTAAAAAAGAAAAACTGAAATATCACATGTTCCTAAGTATTCAGACCCTTTGCTCAGTATTTAGTAGAAGCACCCTTTTGATCTAATACAGCCATGAGTCTTTTTGGGAAAGATGCAACAAGTTTTTCTCACCTGGATTTGGGGATCCTCTGCCATTCCTCCTTGCAGATCCTCTCCAGTTCTGTCAGGTTGGATGGTAAACATTGGTGGACAGCCATTTTTAGGTGTCTCCAGAGATGCTCAATTGGGTTTAGATCAGGGCTCTGGCTGGGCCATTCAAGAACAGTCACGGAGTTGTTGTGAAGCCACTCCTTCGTTATTTTAGCTGTGTGCTTAGGGTCATTGTCTTGTTGGAAGGTAAACCTTCGGCCCAGTCTGAGGTCCTGAGCACTCTGGAGAAGGTTTTCGTCCAGGATATCCCTGTACTTGGCCGCATTCATCACGACACTTTCTCCCATCACCCGACTGCATCTCTGGAGCTCAGCCACAGTGATCTTTGGGTTCTTCTTTACCTCTCTCACCAAGGCTCTTCTCCCCCGATAGCTCAGTTTGGCCGGACGGCCAGCTCTAGGAAGGGTTCTGGTCATCCCAAACGTCTTCCATTTAAGGATTATGGAGGCCACTGTGCTCTTAGGAACCTTAAGTGCAGCAGAAATTTTTTTGTAACCTTGGCCAGATCTGTGCCTTGCCACAATTCTGTCTCTGAGCTCTTCAGGCAGTTCCTTTGACCTCATGATTTCTCATTTGCTCTGACATGCACTGTGAGCTGTAAGGTCTTATATAGACAGGTGTGTGGCTTTCCTAATCAAGTCCAATCAGTATAATCAAACACAGCTGGACTCAAATAAAGGTGTAGAACCATCTCAAGGATGATCAGAAGAAATGGACAGCACCTGAGTTAAATATATGAGTGTCACAGCAAAGGGTCTGAATACTTAGGACAATGTGATATTTCAGTTTTAATTTTTTAATAAATCTGCAAAAATGTCAACAATTCTGTGTTTTTCTGTCAATATGGGGTGCTGTGTGTACATTAATGAACTTAAATGATTTTAGCAAATGGCTGCAATATAACAAAGAGTGAAAAATTTAAGGGGGTCTGAATACTTTCCGTACCCACTGTATATTAATTTCCCTGAGGAAGCTAACTGCTTTTATACAGTATGCTTTCTTATGTGCTGGACAAAGTTCACTGTGCGTAATCAAGAGTCTTCTTGGCCTGGCTCTCTTATGTATGCTGTTATTAGTGCTGGTACTGGGATTGTATTGTGTTCTAGAACCAATCAGTTATATGGAACCTCTGTTCTTTGAAGGACTTTGAGCCAGAGTCAGTATACCTTGAATTAATACAGTGCTTGTTGTTTAGAGAAGTGGCTGGATGGAACAGATATGTTAGCTTTGATCATAACAAATAAGTTTTAGATTTGGAGATTATATGTTAGAAGTTGCCCAAACAAATTTTCACACTTAAAGAAAAAGTTCTGTTCAAAACTTATGTTGACCAAAACCTGTACAACTACCATAGAACACATCATTTACATAACTTGAAATAAATTATTGATACTAAAAATGATTGAAAATAATGGTTTTTAATAATTAATGTTATTATTTGTAGAATTTGGGAAGTTACGGCTAAACTAATATCTCAGTATTATGATTACGATTATTTGTCAAAGAACAAAACTAAACTGAACATACTGGTGACACTATGGTGCTGTTGGGTAATTTTTGACCAAAAAATATGTTGTTTTTTTTTGTTTGTTTTGTTTTTTTAGAATTTTTTACATCATTGGAATGGAATGAAACTTGGTAAAGGTTTTGGCACTTGCTGTGTGAACACACACANGTACGAAACTTTGTTCTTGCTATGTGAACAGGTTAAGTAGTCCTGAAAAAAAAACAAATAGTCACACTTGTATTGTTCACGGTCAGTGACCGCATTGCAAATGAATGGGAGATGAATTCCATCTATAAAAATGTAGTGCACATAATCAAATTATTGCTGAAAACTCATTTTTTTTCTCAAATAACCTCAAATTTGACCTCAAATTTGGAACACCACTTGTTTAGATTTATGGCTTTGATTTTCTCACAGTTTTAGAGTAAAACGTGTTTTGGAAAATGAAAAAGGTATTTCTGTGCATTTTTCATAACAATAAATGTAAAATTGTATAACTTTTTTCGAGTTTTATGACAGTTTAAGTTTGAAATTTAATTTTCTGGTCCATGCTCAAAAAGTGAATAAATGGATAACTATTGCATAAATATAATAAACCATAAAATTCCCTAATTTAACATTTTTAAACTAAAATATAGTACAGTCATTTCACTTTGAGTATATTTTTGTGTGTGCTTTTGTCCTGATTAATAATAATAAATCATTTTTGACTGACATGTGAACAGCACCAGAGAGTCAAATAAAATCTACTCAACTAAGTTATATAAAATTAACAAAGAGAATAAGTAAATTCATCTTGACCAGTTATAGTTTGTTGAGTAATTTCTGCTTACTCATTAGAAGTTTACTTTGATATGCCGTGTTTCAACTACATTTTACTCACTCTTTCATTGTAAAATTTCAAACATCAAAGTAAATAATACCATAGATTTTACATACATAACATATCTATACAATATTTGTAAGTAATATGATGCCCACCCGAACACAGAGACCTCAATACTTGGTGCATAATACACAATAACGGTAACAATCAATGGATGAAAATGAACTCTAGATGTCACAAAACAGCAAGTAACTAAACCTAACAACAAAAGCAATGATAAAACTGTCTAAATACAGCTGGAAAACAATGAAAAATGCAACCTTATTAATTATTCATGCCCCATTGCATGATGGGAACACCACCAAGAGAAATTTAAGTAGGTTTTACTTATTTTTTTATAATCTTTTTGATATTTGATATTGACTTTGATAGTATTTACTTCACCGCAGAATCATTTTTATCAGTGTATGCCACTTTAGATATGGCTACTTGTAAATCCTGATGCCATTTCTTGTTATTAAAATGCATCTATTAAAGGTTCCTGAAGACCCAGGAAACCAGGTCGTCAAGGGCTAGATGAGAACATACAAATAATGTCCCTGTTTTGAATAAAAGTGAGAAGACCCTTGGCAGAGAGCAATTATTTCCTGTTTGTATGGCTGTAAGTTAAGTTAATGTTTCATGGCTCTCCCTCGATAAACAATATTTAGTCACACACTGCTAATAACTTTAAATTGCGACCAGATGTGTAATTTTCTTCAGAGCCACGACCTTTATTACTGCAATAAAAACAACAGACTATTTTGAGATTACTTGAGTCATTTTCATATCTACTGGTTGTTTTAGTCCTTATCAACTGGAATACTAATATAGCTTGTGACTTCCTGTAATAACGGCAGTCAATTATTTCATCTCTGTGCCAAATTACCCAAATGGATTCAATAAAGCATTCAGCAGCTTCTAATTTTTCTATTTATTTACTTTGTCAATTTGAAATTATAATTAGGTCTAATGAAAGAGTGAGGACCTGCATCAGGTTCTGATTTGAAAACCTCACCAACAGAGTACTGAAAAGACCTCCAGGGCCTCTTTGCATGAGACACCTTTCATTTTAGTCTAGGTCTCACTTATCACCAGCAGTGGAGAACCAACAATTTAATCAGCGAATTAGACCAGAGATTGCTGGACAACGCTATTGGAAAAGACAGACTCTTAGCTGTGGGCATTAAGCACTGATAATTCACTACCTTCTCAGTGAGGACCATCCATTACACTTCTACTAGATGCTCATTAAATTCCATAGAAGTGATGCATCATCAATTCTGTCTTCTCTCAAGTGTGTGGCAAGTTCATTTACAACCTGTAGAAGTGTGGAAGGGGAAAGTTCTCCAAGGGGTTGATGGAAACAGCAAGTGGTATATTTATAGCTATCCAAACAAAGGGAAGGGGGATTAATGGCGATGTTGTGAGCAATTCCGTGTGATAAAGAAGATGGAAGAACGTCCTGAGGGGAGGCCAAATTGCTTGAATGCTCTGTTAATATTTGTTTGCAGAAGACACGAGAATGAATGCTTCTGTGTTTTAGTGGGCTTCATTTCTCTTCATCTTTTACCCCTTCTAACAGATTTACTTTGTTTTCAATAAATCACAAATGACTGTCTTTTCTTTGACTTACATTTATTGATCTGCATCAGTAAGTTTGAGGTTTATCATCATCATGTATTATAATACAGTCTTTACTGTGACTGACTGTATTCGCTGTCTGACTGTACCGAACCGTGACGTCTGTACCGTGATGGTTCGAGGCGAATATATGTACCGTTAACAGCACGAAGCACACAGCACAAAGCGTTACGAGGTATGCAGGGAAAAAAACCCTAGCCCTTTGTATAAGCAACAGTAATAATGATGCTTACCTTAGCTTTATGTAATGCAACATTTAAACAACATGCTTACTAATCTTAAGTAAGCAATTTCATAGGTTAATGAACAAATGGATCAAATGAAAATGGTCATTATTTTTGAAATTCTGTTGAGCACTGCAGAAATTAAACAAGTGCTTATGCGCTACAAAACAAAAGAGTTAAATTATTTATTTTGCTTTTCATGTGACCTCAGTTAATAGTTTATTGCAGTGATTCCCCAATCCTGGTCCTGGAGCCCCCCAACACTGCACATTTTGGATGTCTCTCTTATCTGACACACCCCTTTGAGGTCTTGGAGTCTTTTCTAATGAAAACATAGCGGATGTTATCGAGTGTACAACAAGTGTACAATTGATGTACACTCGACTGCTAGAGAATGCCCACAATGCACTGTGAGAGTCGCGTCTGACCAGAAGATGTCGCCTGCAGCTGAATCATCCATCAATCCATTTTCCAAACCTCTGGCCCAATGTAGGTATATCATTATACTGATGATTATTACATTGTTTAATTAATGTTTATAATAACAGAGTTCAAGATAAATCTGTTCATCTTACTACTGGAGCTGCCAGTTTGCTAATTTTCAAATGATTATTAAAAAGCAAGCACAAACTATGCAAAAGCTGCAGCCCTTCCGGCGCACCCAGTGTCCAAATTTCCTCCCTCAAGTGAACTATATTAGTGGACTAATGTAGGGAATAGTGAATGAGGATATAGGGGGTGATTTCGGACAGAGCCCAGGACCAGGGACCACTGACTATTGCAAGCACCTGTCCTGTGGTGGATGGTGGAAGCATTCCCTACTCTTGGATTAACAACCGCTGAGCTTTACACAACAAAGTTTTTGACTTTTTAACCTAAAAATCCTCAAAAATGTGTTCAGAACAGCCAACAAAGTTTGTCGATCATGGGATCTCACAATCACGCAACGCAAAACACCCACATCTCATTTGCTGCAACATGCATTAGCCCATTTTCAACAAGGTAGTTTGGTTCCTCTCTTGAAGAACTGGGGAAATGGAAATGTGTATAACAAAGACCAGCTGCTGGTTCTTCTCTCCTGGCCAATGGACCCTAGCCAGGACGACAACTCTTGGCATGATAATTCTGAGCAGCTGTGGTGATCTGTCGAGCATTTCCAGAAGAACATAATCCACGGCCTGATGAGGCTGCTGGGCTGTCATGCTCTTCCCACCATTACTGAGGTGCCTGTAAATCTCTCTGGGATCTGGGTCCCGTAACTCACGCTACCTATGCATGTATACATACTGTAACTTTTGATATTTGAGGGTCTTTAGTTGAAAATATGGTCAAAAAGCCAGCCAAGTTCAGTTAAATATATAATTTTTTTGTTGAAAAGAACAGCTTTCCATCTGCTGGTTTTGATAGTTTTATTGAAGAGAGCAAAGGACTGCAGACAGATGGAGTTACTAGCACAGAAATCAAATCCAGTGACATTTTTTATCAGGAATAATTCAAAGCGCATACATTTCTCAATAATTAACAGCAGTGCATATCAACATGAGTCTAGACCATGGACCCTTTTCACATTTCCTGGGTTCTCAGAAGTGGAAGTTTTCATAGTTGTGTAATCTTCAATAGCGGTGAATGGAAACTACATCAAATATAATTTTTGGGTTCCCACTAGTGTTGTCAAAAGTTGTGTTGTCGAAAAGCCACTAGTGTTGTCATGCTTTCCTGTAGCTCAGTGGTTAGAGCGTGGCACTAGCAATGCCAAGGTCATGGGTTCGATCCCAGGGATTGCACATACTCAGATACAAATGTATAGTATAATGCAATGTAAGTCGCTTTGGATAAAAGCGTCTGCCAAATGCATAAATGTAAATGTAAAAGTACAGACCATGATACCAAGTCGGTACTGAAATTTAAAAAATGTGATGCTTTGAGCGCTGTTGAGCAGATTCGTAAACACCTCTGCTTTTAAACGCTCCCACTTTCAAAATGCTTTCAAATTCAAACACTTCTGTGTGCTTTCAAACACTCACATGCCTTGATCATTGTAGCCAATCACAGACATATCTGATGAGCGCGTGAACACAAAGGCCAATCAGAGCCAATGTTTACGAACTCGCTCAACAGCGCTCAAAGCATCACATTTTTTAAATTTCAGTACCGACTTGGTATCGCGGTCGGTACTTTTGACAACACTAGTTCCCACTTGCTCTAATAGTAAAAGAAAAAAAACATGATAGCATTTCCATGATTTTTACAAAAGAGGACAAAAATATTGAGAAATTGATTACACTTGCCAGAAGAGAGAAAAAGATGTCAAATTTGCCATTACTCCCTCAGCTGTTGTATTAGAAACACCCAAGAAGCTGCATTTACTAGTTTTCTGTAATTTAATGCCAAGGTAATATAAAAGTGTTTTTTTTTTTTTTCTCTTTTTTTTTTTTCTCATTTACAATTTATTTATTTTTTAAATGAAAATGTAAAAAAAAAAAAAAAAACTTTGCTAGATGTTTGATGTTAATAACTGTGAAAAGAAAGTGTCCATTGAGGTGACTGCTAATGACCTGACCAAGTAGGAAAGAAACAAAAATTATTTTTGTGTTGTACACTGCTTCAGTCTCAAAACTTTATAATGAAAACATTCATCAATATATCAAACCCAGCAAACAAAAACACACCAAGAACCTCTCGCAACAGTGACTGGTATGTCTTTCATGCCAAGACCTCCAGTTCCTGAGGGAAGAAAAGCCTCGTCTTGTTCCCAGGGCTCAGTAGGTGTGCCAACAGGTGTTGCCCTGCCATACAACACTTCATCACTTCCAGATGAAAACTGTGAAAGGATTTGGCAACTGCACACTTTTAATAACTCCCACCTGCCTCACAGGGACAAGACCCCTTGTATCACCGCCTGAGGACCTCTGCTGAGCACCAGCCTTGATTGTCCATGCCTGAAAAATACTTTGTGTGTAGTGCAAGAGGAGTTGAGGAGAAGAGCCAATGATAATTGCTTCCATAGGAGAGAGAAGAGGCGAGAGAGATGGGAAATACTCTGGAACGTCTCAAAAAGGGTGATCTTGAGGTTACTGGTGTCTTGAAGATGATAAAGACTCTTGGAAGGGTTTGGATGTCTCTAAAGAATGGTCCTATCTGCTTTTATGAGCCTCTATGTTAGGTTGAGCAGCAGGCTATAATAGTCCCATGAAAACACTGATAGCATGCATGCTAAATGACACAACACTGCTTTAGGTGGGGTTTTATGGCTGCTGTCAGGGGATCACTGATTTAAGCAGGGTTCTTCTGGGCTTAGAGTAGCACACATGGTGGAGTTTACAGGAGGATTTCTCGAATAGGGCAAAGAGTCTCATAAGACAGCATTTTTCAAAACTCAAATGGCAAAGTAGGTCATTTTTCTGTGCTGAAGAACCCAATTTAATTAACAATCTGGCCAAAATAATTTTAGACTTGGCTGTCGACTGATGTCTTGGATCAATCCAAGCAATGTTCCAAAGATCAGGAAAATTTAAATTTCTTTGCCATTAACAGTGCTTCTCAAAGGGATAGTTCAGCCAAAAATTCCAACTCAATCAGGGATGTGATTTTCCCGTATTTATACGGATTTCTGTATTTTCCAACCTGAGAAGTATGACCCACAAGAATTGCATAAATCTGAGAAAAACCCTGAGGGTCCAGGGCTTTAAACAATAACTAAAACTGCAAAATGTTATTTATTTCATAGACGGATTGCTTCTGATGGCGCTGCACGAGCTCACCGTGCCAACTCCGTAGCATTTTAGCCAGGGTTCAAAACACCTTGACACACATTGAAACAGTGTTACTCGCCAGGTGCCCGGTAACTTTTTTTAAATGAATTTTGACAATGCATGGTTGTGAAAATGTAATGGCTTAGCGTGATCATCGAACCACAACTGTGTTGATGTAATTATTAGGCACTTTCCCCACCCCAGACCATTTCATACAGTTGATTGATGATAAATATGATGGAGCCTACGTGATGGAGCCTATCAATATAGTTAGAATGTCACTAAAATTCAAGATTTTCCCCCTGTTTGAGTTGTCTTATATTTACATCATATGATATAGTTAAGCTATATCACACGAGCAATGAGTGCAATATCACACGAGTGCTGTTTTTCTGTCTAGAATAGCACGCTATTGTGTTAATATTGTGTTATTTTAGACACAATATTGTCAGTTTTGCTCAATTTTGCCAATGAAAATATAAAGACAAAGCAGAACTGTTTGTCTGTGAGCAACACACCTCAACATTTCATTTTTGAATCTACGTTTTGAGCGAATCGGGTGAACCATTAAGGTTTTTGGACTTGAAGTGACGTATGACATGAAAGTACCACAAGAGCAATTAGAAAGCATACGACTCCTTATGCTTTTGAATCGCTCTTGCGGTACTTTAATGTCGCTGCACAACGGCGATGCTTCTCGAACAATCCTATTTACTTCTTTCCTGAGTGAATCAGCCATTGAACGAATCGAATGAATGACTCAATGACTTAATAATTAAGACACTTCCCGCCACCTACTGCCAGTTTTAGTTTCTTATTTAGAACATAATTTCATTAAAAAATAATTTCATAAATCCATAGTAAAAAAAAAAATAAAAACATTAAAAGTATAGTATGAAAATTCAGTCATCATTTACTCACCCTCATGGTCCAAAAAAATATATGTGTAATAAATTCTATGTTGAACCAAATCAAATATTTCTTGCTGAAACTACTTTTTATAATGTCTATTTGATGCTTTACACAATAATGACTTAAAATGATCTTTTGGGAGTAATTTCTCAGGCAAATTTGATTTGCGATTAATTTGTGATTAATTACATTAATTAATCACCACATCATGTAATTAATTAGATATCCCAAATTCGTAATGAGAATCGTTATAAGTCTGTTGTCAATAAAGATAAGCCATAAGGTTTCCCCACACGGTTTTATGGCAAAATAAAAGCTCAATGTTTTATTGTCTTTGACCATGTTTTCCTTCCTTTTTTTCTTTAGCTGATCACATGCCTGTCTATAAATATGCTTGAGTAAACTTACCTGTGCGAAGTCCAAAATTAAGTCATACAAGATATTAAAGAGAAAGTTCACCCAAAAAAAATAAAATTCTGTCATCAATTACTCACCTTCATGTCATTCCAAACCCATAAGACTTTTGTTGGCTTGTAGAGGAAAGGTGTGCTCTAATTTTAAGTAATCAGGCACTCAATTCAGGACATTTTTGCCAGGGAAATAAAATCCTGTTACAAAACCTAAATTTCAGTGAAAGAGGCACCTGAGCCATATAAAGAGAACAGGGGCTGAATTCATGAAAATCTTCTTAAGAAAAAAATTAAGAAAGTTTATAGGATAAATTATACACATTTTGCAAGAATGTTCAGAATGAAGGCAATTCTTTAAATATCTTTTTATTATTTTTATTTTTTTAAATGTCAATTATTATTTTGGTTACACTTTCGATGATCCACTATAGACATTCTACTAACTATAAGTAACTTTGCAACTACATGTCAACTCTCATTGGAGTACCGATATTATTAGACTGTAGTAGACTTTTAGGTAGAGGTTAGGTGTTAGGGATCTGGTAATAAGTTGACATGTAGTTGCAAAGTTAGTAGAATGTCTGTTGGGGAAGCATCAAAATAAAGTGTTAGCAGATAATAAGCAGACAGTCTACTAATAACATAGTTGCAAAATTAGTACTCACACTAGGCACTCTGAACCGTGCCCAAGCGCGTTTGACCCCCAAAGCCCGGTTCTTTTGACTAGTGTGATCGCTCAGTTTTGTGCCCGGGCGCGGTTCGTTTAGCCATCCCTGGCCCGCTTGGAAGAGCGGTTGGGTTCGGTTGGGCTCGAGCGCGGTTCACATGCGGAGAGCAGAAACTTTTGTTTCTGCTCTAATATAGCTGCAAGACCACGCCGAACACAGTGAGTAGGTGTTAGAATACAGGAATGGTGAGAGAACATTGTGCTTGGTACATTTTTCCTTGGGTCTTCAGCCGACAAAGTTTAAATCCCGTCTGGCTAGCGCTTCCCATAATGTTTAAGTATTTAGTCAGTAGGCCGAGAGTAGATCGTCTTTTGTGGCTGTTCAAAAACATTCGACCACATGAGCATTTGCACTATGAAAGCAATCCGGCTGAATGCGTTTTTCGACTACCTCTGGAAGTGGTCGAAAGTGGAAAAGCTCAAACCTTTTAGATCACTTGTGACCTCAATCATCCACTTGACATTTTTTTCTTAAGAATAAAAATGTATTGCTAGTAGCAACCACATAGCAACACATAAACAACTTAGCAACAGCCAGACAACCACTCTATTACTTTTGCATGGGCAATCACTTTTCATATTTTCTTCTTAAAATTTAAAAATCTAGTTAACAATTTTGTACCATCTAGTATATTTAGTCTCATAGTCATGTTGGGTTTGGGGAATGAATAAGTCTTGCCTCTATATAATGAGCTGCTGAAAGGGCAGGCTGTTAGTCTTCAGAAAGAGGCCACAATTCCTGCTCAAGCATATACTTCATTACAACATGAAGATGGATCTCAGTGGCTTTGGAATCTGTATAATCAACTCTTTCTGAGATCTGCTGTCAACAGACAATACCAACACTGGGAGAACATCAAACATTTTGACAAGCCTCCATCAGAAGCTCTGATTCTTTCTGCCTACCTGGCATTCTTCAATGATTGGCAAGCGCTGTGTTTTGGCAGCTGTTCAGAAGGATGAAGGCGCATAACAGAAAGGATTCTGGTTGAAGACCTGTGCAGTGTAGAGACAACATGGCAGCAGGAATTTGGCTTCTGGCCCATGTCTAAATGCTGCATTGATACCTTCTTCAGATAGCTACAGTTTTCTAAAGTGGAGGTAGACACATTTCAGATCATATTAATTTTTTTTTTTTTCTTGTGAAAAATAAGAGGGATGCCAAATGCATTTTTTTGTGTCCCTTAGATAATGTTTATAGATAAACATTTTTTTTTTTTTTTGCTTAGTCATAAAAGCAAGCAATCACTTTTATCAAAATTTTTCTGGAAAACAGACACTGCACTCTTGCAATTTGCTCAAGCAATATCCACTTATTTAATAAATTATTGCAGTAAACCCCCAAAGGTAGCGGTTTAAAACAGTTTCTTCCTTTTTAATCTTAATCCAGGCAACTACCCTGGCAAGAAAAATCCGTAAAAATAGTTCACAATGTTCGTTATTAATATGAAAAAAAAAAATTCAGTTTTGATTTTTCACGGGTGTTTTACTCATACTTTGAATACACATTGTTGTGTTTTAAGGTTAAAGGAAATGTCTGTAAATGTAACAGATAAAGTCCTGGCAGCAAGTTACCAGTACATTTTCCGTATTTCTATGAATGTTCCTCTTAAAGAGTGCATTTTGATGCAGATATTTGCATGAGTAAACACCACTGACATTTTGACCACTCATATTTTCAGTTGATCTTGTTTTTTGGACTGAAAGATCAAGAATATCTACATTTGTCCTGTGATTCAAATTAGAAAACATTTGAGAGTGAAGTTGCCCAATGTAAAAATCAGATACAGAGAACACATTTTTTTCTTGTGTGTTATCTTCACTTTCCAGATGCTCATTCAGTGTGTGTGTGTGTGTTATTACCCACAGTTCACCTTGGTCATCCTCAATATCTCCAAACCGCACTACTGTATCTGCCCGTCAGGATGGCTGTTCACCGGATGGTCCGGGGAGAGTTGATGTGGAAACCATCTGATGTGAAACCCTCAAAGCACACATGTACACCATCCTTCTTACAGGCAATATAAACGAGCACTGAGCTCCCCCATCACCAGCCTCTGTTGATGAGTGCTTTCCATTCTCATGTCCTAATCGCTTTTACAGGAACCAGTGGTTCAGATTGTCTCCACACAATATTTGCTAGCTGTTGCTCATTCTGTTTCCGCTGTTACTGTTAGTAATTCACATTGTCAGCTAATTCAGATTTCTTAACCAATATCTGGAACTAATATTTAGTTTTTAGTATCCAATTTGTGCATCCCACTGAAACAGTGTATATCAGTTCAGCAGTGGGGTTTTAATGTAAGTACAGTTAGTTTTGTCTTAAAGGGATAGTTCAACCAAAAAAGAAAATTCTGTCATTAATCATTCACCCTCATATCATTCCAAACCCATAAGTGTTTCGTTCATCTTTGGAATACAAATTAAGATCTTTTTGATGAAATCTAAGAGCTTTCTGTCCCTCCATTGACAGCTACGCAACTACCACTTTAATGCTTCAAAAAGTTCATAAAGAGATTGTAAAACTAATCCATATGAATTGAGTGGTGTAGTCCAAATTTTCTGAAGAGACACGATCACTTTATATGATGAACAGATTGAATTTATGGTTTTTATTCACATTTAAACACTGATTAACTCACACATCAGTTGTGGTAAACGGAAGCTCAAGCATGTTCGCTTGACATGCGAGAACTAATGAGGTTCGTTCTAGTGTGTTACGCCAACGTCATCTCACGAGAATACGTGTGTATTTTTACGTAAAGTGTGGTTCTACTTTTCATGCAAACAAAAACGTACAATATTGACGTATTTATAGCACTAAAACGTAAAATACTTATGTATAGACAGCAATAAAACATAAATTCCCATGTATTACTATTAAAATCATGGCATTAAAGTTTTGATTCTGTTGTATTTAATTGTCATATCAATGCATATTTTTAGTTGCATTTATTAAATGCAGTTTATTCATCTACTTAATATGAAATAACATCTGTTCGTGACTTGTGCTGCAAACTCGTTTCGGAGGATTGCATAATGTTAAACAAGACTACACTTTAAAACCTTAAAATGAATAACATTTCTGTAATTGTTTAACCATTTTGTAATATTTAGTTTGTTTGCTGTGTCACAAAAGGCGTTTTCTCCTTATAAAGCTACTGACAATACAACCATAAGCTACACCAAAGCACAACATAAATTCACAAATCACATCAATTTTATTTGTTCGCTGTACTCCAGATCTTTCAAATCCATGTTTGCAAGGAACAAATCCAAATTCAGCCCTTTAAGAACTTTATTCTCAGCAGCGATTCTCAAGGTCAAAGCCCGTGCTCGTTATGATTCAAATTTGAAAGTTGCGTCCTCGAGAAGCATTTTCAACATGGTTTACGGCACTGATATTGAACGCTCATTGACTCTCACCTGTTTCGTCACAGATTGCGACATGCTGTTTTTCAGTGGATCGACATTTGAAATAGAGTGCACGCCTTCACCAAAGAACTTTATTGACCTTCACCGAGAGAAGCCGGATTCTTATTTTCATGATTTAATAACTTAAATTCTGCTCTGTACCCCATAAAAAAAAAAAAAAATGGGGACAGAGTGGACTGTAACTCGTCGTCATATGAACTACTTTTGCTACCACTTTTGACATTTTCGCAATAAATACATTTTTGTGATTATGTTTGTTTATTCTTTTATTTATAACAGTAGTTTTAAGTCATGGTTATGGGTAGGTGTAGGATTAGCGGTCAAAATATCGTTTTAATGCTATATTGTTACTAAAATTGTCGTTTTCCTACACATTTCTGTCCATTATGATTTTTTTAATTTTTTAAATTCTACATAAAATGGGAATGTTTGGGTTAGGGCTGGGGTTTAAGGATCTTACATTTTCTATAAAATGAAAAAGGGAAATTATACATATATCTTTATGACATGAAAGATTCGTAAATATTTTACGTTTTTTCGCTGTAAAAACGTAATAATGCTACGTTTAAATGCTGCCAACACATCCATATTGTACGTTTCAGCAGCTATCCAAACGTACAAAAATGTACGTTTTGTGTCATTGAAAGTTACGTATTAATACCTACGTATTAACAATGAGACCAGGCTGGTTACGCAACACGTTTGAGCTTCTGGAAGCAGTTTGTTCTCACACGCCAAGCAGGTTCAGCTGAGCTTCTGTTTATGTTCACTAATCAATGTTTAAATGTGAATGCAAGCCTGTTCATCATATAAAGTGATCAAGTCTCTTCATAAAATTTGGACAAAATAATTTTACAATCTCTTGATCTTTTTGAAGCATCAAAGTGTCAGTTGTCAATGGAAGGGACAGAAAGCTCTCAGATTTCATCAAAAAGACCTTCATTTGTGTTCCGAAGATGAATGAACGTCTTATGGGTTTGGAACGACATGACGGTGAGTAATTAATGACAGAATTTTCATTTTTGGGTGAACTAAACCTTTTAAGTATGTATAAACAGATGGGTCTTGAAGTGTTAATGCAGCCGCAGACTTAATTTAGCGTTACAGTCGTTGTACTTGCACATGTTTGTTTAGGCTGTAATCAGTGTTAGATAGTGAGGCTCATAATAATGACTTAGGGGAAGCGTGTACATATGGAGGCCCCTAGGCTAGATGTGCACCACTCATGCTTATGACTTTGGCAGATGGGGGGCCAGGCCTGTGTAATCTGGACGTAATAGCAACAACAACAACAACACCACCATATTTTGCCTCCTGTTCCCCTCAGCTCCTATTAGTTGTTACTCCCTTGTGTTTAATTTTCTAGATAACTGTGATACTTTCCCAATGTGTGGTAAACTGTGAATAACAAACACAAATGCAACTGCTGATGTAAGACGCCTCACATTTTAATCAGATGCACGGAAATGTTTTATTCCCAGATGCAAGGGCATCAATTAAATATTTTTCAGTTCTCACATCCACTGTCCTCAGTGCTGGTTTACAGCGAAACCTGAAGCATTCAGATTTGTGTCTCTGTCCTTTTTACCCGCGTCCATGCAGCAGACATTGAGAGGCTGTGACACTGTCTCATTGAAGGGTGTGTGATGTGTACAAAATAATGTTCTTCGGGTCAGAGATGTTTTACATCTCAACATAGCTCACGTCAAGGCGTGTCTCTTATGCAAACGCATGCAGACAGCTGCTTAGCTGTACATAACTTTGCCCTCAGCAAGAACGTGCACGCAATGTGAGATGTATGTTTCTATAAATATGGAAAGGAACTACAAGGCTCTTTGTCACTCACTGCTCCACAATCACTTCTCTTAAAGAGTCTTAAAAAGTGGCCCATTTATGCTATTTAAGTTCCTTTTGTTTTGCAGGTCTTCTAGAATAGGTTTGCATGCATCCAAGTTAAAAAAAAAAAAAAAGCAAAAAAAAAACCCACACATTTTCTCATAATATACATTGCAGCATCATCTTTTTTCTCACACTGTCTGAAACGGTTCGATAAAAGATGTTGGTCTCTCTAAACCCCTCCTTTCCGAGAGCCTACTTGGCTCCCATTGGTCAGATTGCCCAGTCTGTTGTGATTGGTCTAATGTTTACTGTGTGTATCGTAAAACCAAACACCCATTACCATATCTGAATTTCAGCTCCGGTTCTTCCTAAGCACTTGATACAAAGTGATACGAAGAGTAACAATGGTGACATTTTTACCGGATTAATTAGAGCATGAGTCTTTGGAAGTGCATCAAAGTGGATTTACTTTCACAGTGCAGAAAACAGTGACTTTTCGACATGTCGACAACACAAACCAAACTCTTCCAAGCTTTCAGCTACAGCTGCAGTGTTTGAGGGCAGGTCAAAGTAAACATTGTTTTTGGGGAAGCCAGTGAAGACCATAGGCTGGCATTATGCAAATTTTCATAGTAAGACTGGAATTACTGATGTCGTACACTTTGATCTTTGAAACTTTGCAGACCTTTTACATTCACAAACAGCTATACACACTGCATGAAAGGTTATTTCTGAAAAAAAGCATAATAGTTGCACTTTTTGTGCAGTGCAGTGAACTCATCCAAACTAATATTTCACAAGCAATATGATGCTCATATTGGACACCTCATTGAAGTTGGATAGTATGCAGAAAATAATCACTCCTCAGAGGCAAGCTGGCACAATGCTGCGTGCATTCCAGTGTAAGGTAACGGACATGTTAGCTCATGCATGCAGTGCATCTGATCTAACATCACCTATGATGGAGCATAGGTGAAAGCATTATCTTAAGGGTAGCTTGGGGCTCAGCTTACGAGGGATGTTAAAGTTTGTAGGCAAATCTGTGCTTGGCAAGTCAGTGAAACCTCCTTGTGTTCTAGGACTTTTTTGTGCACTCTGTTTCACAAATGTGTGCACTTTTGTTTCAAAGCCAGCCGTCTGCCCACAGATTGTTCATAAAGGATCCTATTCCTCCTCCAAATCTTATCCTCCTCCGTTAACAAAGCCATTTTTATGGACACTCTATTTGGTGCCCGATTATAAATAATAGAGAATTGCTTTATGGTGAATTTATTCTTAATCATGAAAATATAATTTATGTCTTTTAATTTACTTGTCACCTCCCCGTATTTCTGGTTAGGAAAGTAACCAGGTGAGTGTGAGGAGATGGGGTGGTGGAGGGATGCTGAATACTGCTGAGAAACATAGGTGAGTCTACTGTATACAACACGAATTATGGAAATGTTGGGACGTTTTTTAAATTTGAATAAAATAAAAACTAAAAGACTTTCAAATCACATGAGCCAATATTTTATTCACAATAGAACATAGATAACATAACAAATGTTTTAAATTGAGAAATTTTACAATTTTATCCACTAAATGAGCTCATTTCAAATTGAATACCTGCTACAGGTCTCAAAAAAAGTTTTCACGGGGGCAACAAATGGCTGAAAAAGCAAGACATTTTGAAAAGATTCAGCTGGGAGAACATCTAGAAACTAATTAAGTTAACTGATATCAGCTGTGTAACATGATTAGCTATAAAAGGGATGTCTTAAAGAGGCAGAGTCTCTCAGAAGTAAAGATGGGCAGAGGCTCTCCAATCTGTGAAAGAATGCGTAAAAAGATTGTGGAATACTTTAAAAACAATGTTCCTCAATGTCAAATTGCAAAGGCTTTGCAAATCTCATCATCTACAGTGCATAACATCATCAAACGATTCAGAGAAACTTGAGAAATCTCTGCGTAAGGGACAAGGCCGAAGACCTTTATTGGATGCCCGTGGTCTTCGGGCCCTCAGACAACACTGCATCACTCATCGGCATAATTGTGTCAATCACATTACTAAATGGGCCCAGGAATACTTCCAGAAACCACTGTCGGTAAACACAATCCGCCGTGCCATCTGCAGATGCCAACTAAAGCTCTATCATGCAAAAAGGAAGCCATATGTGAACATGGTCCAGAAGCGCTGTCGTGTCCTGTGCGCCAAGGCTCATTTAAAATGGACTGTTTCAAAGTGGAAAAGTGTTGTATGGTCAGACGAGTCCAAATTTGACATTCTTGTTAGAAAATCACGGATGCTGTGTCCTCTGGGCTAAAAAGGAGGAAGACCTTCCAGTGTGTTATCAGCATTCAGTTCAAAAGCCAGCATCTCTGATGGTATGGGGGTGCATTAGTGCATATGGTTTGGGCAGCTTGCATGTTTTGGAAGGCACTATGAATGCTGAAAGGTATATAAAGGTTTTAGAGCAACATATGCTCCCCTCCAGACGTCTATTTCAGGGGTGGCCTTGTTTATTTCAGCAGGACAATGCAAAACCACATACTGCAGCTATTACAACAGCATGGCTTCGTCGCAGAAGAGTCCGGGTGCTGAATTGGCCTGCCTGCAGTCCAGATCTTTCACCTATAGAGAACATTTGGCTCATCGTTAAACGAAAAATAAGTCAAAGACGACCACAAACTCTTCAGCAGCTGGAAATCTATATTAGGAAAGAATGGGTCCAAATTCCAACACCAAAACTACAGAAACTCATAACCTCGATGCCCAGACGTCTTCACACTGTTTTGAAAAGAAGAGATGCTACACCATGGTAAACATTACCAACTATTTTGAGACCTGTAGCAGGCACCAATTTGAAATGAGCTCATTTTGTGCATAAAATTGTAAAATTTCTCAGTTTAAACATTTGTTATGTTATCTATGTTCTGTGGTGAATAAAATATTGGCTCATGTAATTTGAAAGTCTTTTAGTTTTTATTTTATTCAAATTTTAAAAAACGTCCCAACATTTCCAGAATTCAGTTTGTATATATATAATCCTTGTATATATATAATCCTATATATAACCCAAAACCACACTAGACAAGACAAACTTTTACACCCTTCATTCTGATCTCATGAGGAATAGTCCTTGTTTGGGTTCTATTTAACATGATTGGGTTTGTCCAGTGTGAGTTTCATTAGAACTTCAATAGATAATCCAGCTTTGCACTGTTTTATGAACAATTTCTCTTTGGTAGCTCATGAGTGTGACATGATTTACCAGACAGTAAAAATCTGCTACCCTCATGTACCAATTAGGCCTGTATGCTTCTAAATGCAAAGCACACTAAAGATCCATAGTCTCCCTTGAGATATTAATAGATCAGACATTAGTTTGCTTAACTAGTGTTAACCAAGCTTATCGCTAGTATGTAAAAGCTCCTCTGTGCTTTATCTGGTTTCTTTCCGGTATCCCCAGGCTATGACCATGAAGGAGATCTTGGTTTGAAATGTAGGCCACAGTGTGGGACCTCCACAGTAAATTAGTCTGCCTTCCTCAACCTCAAACTCCAAAGAGGAAAGCAGGCTCTAGTTACATCCCATCAGAGCAGCAGGTCAGAGGTAGAGAGATGAGATATCAGGGTCACACACAGGACTTTCTCCATGTGATGAGATGTACAGATGCTGCGAGCAACAGGAGCAGATTATACACATGCTTGCACACAAACAGTTCAAGTATGTCTCTCAAGAGATTGAAAAAGGCTCTTGGTGCTCCTCACTGCACTCCTTTTTTCCTCTCTGTCAGAATGCAGTGCACTTTCTGTAACTGGGGCTATTGAGGAATGTTTTAAGACACATCTTATAAACCAGCGGTTCGTAACTAGCTTTGCTTGGGGACCTGGTCAGCAAATTAAATTTGGTATTTTTAAATTATCAAACAGCACACTCTAATGTAAATTCATATTTTTAGTTTTGGTGAACTGGTGGTGAATTTGCATAATCTGTGTTATTCACATTTGCATAAGTGATGCTTTATTGCTTGTTTCTACTGCTTCTTTACCTGTGTTTTGATCCGAAGATTCTGTACTCTTTCAGAAGATGTGTAATTGCGCCCCCTACCGTATAACATTTAAAATATCGATTGCCAGAAAATTCCATCAGTGGCGGGAAAGTGTTATGGAAGCTTGTTTCTGGCACTGAATAAAAAATAAAAAAAGGTAATTGCGACTTTTTAATCTCACAATTCTGACTTTTTTTCTTGCAATTGAGAGTTTACATCTCGCAATTATGACTTTTTTTCAGAATTGTGTGATATATAGTCTCAGTTGCAAGATATACACGTTGTGAGAAACAAAAAGTGTGAAATGTGAGTTAAAAAGATATATCTTTTACATTTTTTTATTTTGTGGCGGAAAACTTGCAAACTATTCTACCTCCCAGTTTCAGGCCAATTTTAATGATTTGTTGTGAAATGTTTGGATCCCACTGCTTTCCTTTGAAAAACTCAACAGGCATGTCTTTATAGAGGGTTTGCTTTCTAAATGTCTCTTTGAATTTTAATGGTTTCATACTCTTAGCAGCCAGTATTCACTGCCAGTATTCACATATTGTGGTCGGTTTACTATCCATGCTGCAAGTGACTTCTTTTTTAAAGGCACAATATGTAATTTTCACCACTAGAGGTCGCTTCTTCAAAACAAAGGCGTAGCTTGATGACAATCATACTAAAAATACGTTTGAGTGTGTTGAAAGTTATGTTAATGTTACTCTGTGCATTCACTCGGTGGCTGCTATAAGACACTTGTTGCACACTGCAGTAAGCTTGATCGATATTAGAATATCATATTAATAAAAGCTTGATGACTTGCTGCTAAATGGCATGCAGTTCATTTTAAGATATATTATATGATGGAGAAAATGCTGCATTACTGTTACTGTGGCTATGTTAGCCACTTGACAAAATAGCATTGACTATGAGGCTTGATAAACATGTTACTCACGGTGAATCAAGAAAACAAGAGATTCAAACAATAAGACTATCTGTGTTGAGCTATATAACAATCATTAGTTTTCTCACGATAAATGTAAACAGTTGCTCACCTGTCTAATAAAACACATAATATATTTAAGCATATTTCCATGGTTTCTACAGAAGTAAAACTGGAAATCGAGGGTAACGCTGAAATGACGTCATTGACAGGCGACGCAATGACACGGTCTGTGGCACTGGATAAAATAGCTGATTTCTCAGGATTTTAACATTGTTGGAAACATTGGGATAATGTAAATGATTAGTTTAGTATTTGCATTAACCATAAGTTTTCCCCTATTCAGGAAAGACAGACCTGCCACCCATTTTTGGGTCACAACCCAGCAGTTTTTTCAAAGCCTTGTGAATTAGAAGAGTTTTTGTTAGAAGTAGGTCAACACATACACTCTAAAAACTGCTGGGTTAAATATGGACAAAACCAGAGATTGGGTTGTTTTNAAAAATAAATCCAAAATTGGTTGAAAAAAATGGCTGGGTGAAAACAACCCAATCCCTGGTTTTGTCCATATTTAACCCAGCAGTTTTTAGAGTGTTTGGGATAATGTAAATGATTAGTTTAGTATTTGCATTAACCATAAGTTTTCCCCTATTCAGGAAAGACAGACCTGCCACCCATTTTTGGGTCACAACCCAGCAGTTTTTTCAAAGCCTTGTGAATTAGAAGAGTTTTTGTTAGAAGTAGGTCAACACATACACTCTAAAAACTGCTGGGTTAAATATGGACAAAACCAGAGATTGGGTTGTTTTCACCCAGCCATTTTTTTCAACCAATTTTGGATTTATTTTTTTAGCCAGCAATATAGTAATATAGTAAAAGGCGTGTTTTTGCTCACCCCCAAATAGGGGCAAATTTGTGGGGTATTTTAAGCTGAAACTTGACCAGACCAGAGACTTATATTACATCATGTAAAAGAGGGCATAATATGTGCCTTTTAACCCAACCTGCTGGGTTTGTCCATATTTTACCCAGCTTGGGTTTTTTTAACCCAGCATTTTTTAGAGTGTATGAGCATTTGACCCTCTGCACACACGGGCCAAAGAAAGATGGGTCAAAGGAAATGGGGTCTTGCTTTCAACAATCATGCTGAAAATAAAATAAAGTTTGTGACCTCACGTGTTGTTTACTCGTAAACTGAGCAGTATGATGATTCGTCAGTGTCCGCAGAACTTAAATGCTGTTGTAACCTTTCCAGGATCTTTCCTTCACCTTTTTGCTCTGAGGTCAAGTTAACAATACCTGACATAAATAAGGAATGAATCAAGGAGAAAAAAAGCACTCAAAGGCTCTGTAGAAGAGGCAGATCATTAATCTTGTCCTTGTCCACAGTGCCGTTCCTCACCACTAGATGTAGCTGTGTCCCGTCCTTTACAACCTCATGCACGCTGCAGTGAGTGAGGGAGAAAATAAATCATAAACATCACTGCTAGAGATGCGATAAGATGCACACACGTGCAAGGTTTCTATCAATTGTTTTAATGAGTATATACAAAGTGACTCTTTGTTTAAACTTCACTTAAGAGACTAAAATGACATAAAAATCGTTAGTAACATACAGATAAAACACAGTCATAGCAGTGAGATATAGTTTACATTTATATGCCAAGTTGTCCACATTTAAAATGAAAATATTTACAGAATATACCATTTTGAATCTCCTTTGAAACAAAAAGTTATGTTTCACAATATTTAGTGCTATGTTTGAAGCATAATCCAAGTATGCTGTATTCTCACTGTCTTTTAAGGTAACTGTAAACAGTTACTTAATCTGTTACTTAAACCTCTTCATTTATGAAAACAGGTGATGTTAAAAAGTAAAAATGGACATTTATGTATAAAACATATTACTATGTTACTAAAGTAGGAAAAGTTCATGGCCATGTCTACAACACAACATTTCCTGATATTTGTCTTATTGTGCAAACACTTTACTGTGGTATTCAAAGCATTTTTCTTAAAGCTGCAGTCTGTAAGTTTTGTCTCTTTGTCGCCATCTCTGTTTGAAACCTGCAATTGCAGTTATTTGTGGAATTATCATCTTTACGTGGGTTGTGCATCGGCGTGGCTCCTTAGTGCGGATGAATCTAATGTTTGTTTTCTTTCAGTCACTGCACCGGTGTGGAACCTGTAGTTCGGAATCACAGATTGTAGTCTTGGAAGTATGACCAAAATAAAAATTTTCATCGGAAAATGTAATCTGAACAAGTAAGTAACAAATCTGCTACTTTTGTTCTGACTAACTGAGAAAAAAAAGCATTACAATAAAACATGCTACCAATGGTGATTAAATCTAACAATCGCTTAGCTCATATGGTCTCATTGTTAATACGTAGGTATTACGTAACTTTCAAAGACACAAAACGTACATTTTAAAATGTACATTTGTACTTTTAAAAAGGTGCTGAAATGTACAATATTGACGTATTTATAGCACTAAAATGCAAAATACTTACGTTTTTACAGCGAAAAAACGTAAAATATTTACGAATCTTTAATGTCATAGAGATATATGCATAAGTTCCCTTTTATCGTTTAGTAGATGAATGTAAGATCCCTAAACCCCAACCCGAACTTAAACATACCCATAATCAGTGATGGGAATAACGGCGTTATAAATAACGCGAGTTACTAACGCCGTTACTTTTTTCAGTAACGAGTAATCAAACGAATGACTTTTTCTCCCGTTACAACGCCGTTACCGTTACTGGCAAAAAAATGCCGCGTTAATTGAGCTCACTGAAGCAGTTTTCATCTGAGTAAGCTCTCTCTCATAGGACCTGCAAAGCTTTTTCTCTGGTGTGTGCTGCGGTTAGCCACACACAAATATAATTTTAAACTGATAATAATGTACGATGGTCTGTCTGTGTATGTGTATGTGTGTGTGTGTGTGTGTGTGGGTGTGTGTGTGTCTGTGAGCATGCGAGCTGAGCACGAGCTCAAGGCAGAATACCCTTTGTGACACGCTCGATCGAATATGTGAAATACGTTTTTCTAGTCGACTAGTAGTTGTACATTTAAGCCATTAGTTGGCTAATCACATTTATATTAATTTAATTTCTTAAATACTGGAGAGAATAAACCATAATTATGAGCGTTTATGTAATATAGGCTATGCAGTCAAGCGCACGCATAACGCTTGCAATAAAGAACCGGCAAAAGTAATGATTATGAATATGACAAAAAACAGCAAGGAGACATTTTAATTGTTTATTAATAAAGTAATGTTTTCTGAATCAGTGTCGGCTGCAAAGATGAAGTTGACATTGCAGATTCTCGTCATCTCCGCATATACTGGACGCCCTTAGAGAGAAAATGCACATTTCATTCGGATTACATAATCAGAGTAGACTCTTTTCGTTTTTAATTATTTCGTTTTAAAGTAGATATTTCAAGCTTTCTATAGATATATTTCTCATGTTTGTGAGGCAAGCAGCCTATATGCTGAGTTTCGGTTCATTTAACCTGTAAGACGCGCTCCAGTTCACGCGCCAGTGATCGCGCCCGCGCATGCATTATTATATTGTCTGCTATATTTGCTTCTTATTTATTAAATCCAGGCAATTGGTTGATGAAACATTGATTAAAATTAAGATACAATTTTTACAAAACGAAATTCACTTTAAAGAAATGCTTTCTACAAAACAAAACTTAATGAAGTGGTCTAAATCATGTCTGACCCACTCAATGACTCCCTATATATTGCGCATCTTATGATGCATCTTACTCATGCTGTTCACTTTTCATAATCAAGTAAATGAATTTAAAACATATATATGAAACTACATTTTCTTTAATGGCTACAAAAGGTATTGTACAGTACAGAGAAATTTCATAAGCAAGAGCGGATCATGAGTCACGAGTCGGATCAAGAATTATTTATTCTTAGACTTATATTTAATATTGGGGGCATTCAAGTTATTTGACATATATATATTTTTTTTTTTAAGTAACGCAATAGTTACTTTCCCTGATAATTAGTTACTTTTATAATGATGTAACTCAGTTACTAACTCCGTTACTATTTGTGAAAGTAACTAGTAACTATAACTAATTACTTTTTTAAAGTAACGTGCCCAACACTGCCCATAATACAGAATGTTAAAAGAATAAAACATAATGGACATGTGTAGAAAAATGTAACATTAAAATGATATTTTGAGCCTCTAATCCTAATCCTACACCTACCCCTAAACCTACCCATAACCATTTCTTAAAACTATACTGTCATAAATAAAAGAATAACAGACAAACAAGGGTAAATGTCAAAAAGTAGTTCAAATGATGATGAGTTGCAGTCGCAGTCCTCTTTGGTGATAATAGTTTTTTATAGGGTACAATTTAACTTATTAATACATGAAAATATGAATCCGGATTCTCTCCGTGAAGGCGCGCACTCATTACAAATGTCAGTCCATTGAAACACGGCATCTTGCAATCTGTGACGAAGCAGGTGAGAACCAATGAGCGTTAGATATCAGTGCCGTAAACCATGTCGTAACGCTTCTTGAGGGCGCAACTTTCAAATTTGAATCATAACGAGCACGGGCTTTGACTGTGACGGTCGCTGCTGAGAATGAAGATGAAGATTGATGGATTAAGGGCTGAATTGGGATCTGTTCCTCGCAAACATCTGGATTCTAAAGATTTGGAGTACAGCAAACAAATAAAATTGATGTGATTTGTGAATTTATGTTGTGCTTTAGTGTTTTTTTATGGTTGTATTGTCAGTCGCTGCATAGCAGAAAACGCCTTTTGTGTCGCACAGAAAACAAACTAACAGTTAAATATTACAAAATGGTTAAACAATTACAGAAATGTTATTCATTTTAAGGTTTCAAAGTGTAGTCTTGTTTAACGTTATGTAATCCTCCGAACCGAGTTTGCAGCACAAGTCACGAACAGATGTTATTTCATATTAAGTAGATGAATAAAATGCATTTAATAAATGCGACTAATGACTAATGACAATTGAATACAACAGATTTAAAACATTAATGTCACGATTTTAATATTTAATACATGGGAATTTATACATATTCACACTTGGATACATAAATTATTTACTTTTTTTGCTGTTAATACGTAAGTATTTTTACGTTTTAGTGCTATAAATACGTCAATATTGTACGTTTTTGTGTATGAAAACGTAAGTAAATGTACGTGTGGTAGAACCACAATTGACATAAAAATACACACGTATTCTCGTGAGATCACGTTGTCATATCACATCAAACCTTGCAAGTTATTACATTGTTCCCAAATTGTTAATGTTAACAACATCAGCATTGCATAACTACTTTTATGTAGTGTGTATTAGCTACCTGTATATTTCAATTTCTGTACAGTCTAATCTCTGCTGTGAGAAAATGCTATGATCCACCTCACATGCGATATAGCCTACTAGCTGGGACTCCTTCTTTATGTAAGCAGAAGTGACGTAATGACGCAAAGATGAATGGCGGCATGCTCAAATTTCCCACAGAAACCCACCAGTACCACTTGGATTAGAACACATTATTACAAGACTACCGTTGTATCTTAGAACATTTTATTTTAGAGTAAAGCACTGATATGGATAGAAAATCGAAAGTGTACTTTATTAATAGAAATCTCAATCATTTGGTTATTATTACAAAGTTTATCTGTTCAGCAAGCCATGACTCAAATGTGCTTTACCAGATGGGTAAACTTACAATGAATTGGCCAAGTGCTTGTGTTTGCGTACTTGCATAGATTATTAGTGGTAATTCATTCTTAAAGTCGGCATTACACAGAAGATTTTCTTCCTTATTGTGACGTATATCCAAGTGAAACGGCTTCGTGAACAAGAAAACGTCTCGGGTTACTTGTGTAACCCTGGTTCCCTGAATAGGGGAACAAGACGCTACGTCACGTTGCCGTACCCCGGCATACCTATGAGCGCTTACTTCAGACATATTCCAGAAGCTAGCGTTCTTTGTTCTGGGTGTGCTTTATAGCTTCCTGGTCCGTGACGTCACCTGCCTCTGACGTCTCGTCTCATCATTGGTTGGATACAGAAGTGCTTCACGACGCAATACGCAGAGGGTTCCCATCACGTCGTTTCGACGTAGCGTCGACAGTTCCCATGAAAGGGAACATGTAGATGTTGATTTTGTCCATGAGCAATTGATTGAATGGTTGTGGTTTGGTATTGGTGGATCTAATGTGAGGTTGTACCATTCTCACGCCAGTAAACATCAAGAGAAGAGAAGAGATGTCGCTGCAAGAGGGAGGGGAAGTTATTTTGAAAAAGAAAAGAAAATAAGAACTGTTAATTTTGATTTCATGGTGACTTTAAAATGAAGTATCTTGCTATATGAACACATGCACACACACACACTCAGGTTTGTTTTGCTATCTTAGTGGGGACTCTCCATAGGCGTAATGGTTTTTATACTGTACAAACTGTATTTTCTATCCCCCTACACTACCCCTATCCCTAAACCTAACCATCACAGGAAACATTCTGCATTTTTACATTTTCAAAAAAACATCATTTAGTATGTTTATTAATCCATTTCCCTGGTGGGGACCGCTGGCTGGTCCCCACAATGTAGGTGAACTCAGGTTTTTATTACATCGTGGGGCCATTTGGTCCCCACGATGTAATATAAACAAGAACACACACACACACACACACACACACACAAATGTTGAAAAAAGCTAGTCTTTGACAATGTCTTAATATAAATGTAACACTTAATAAAAGTAAGCAATTATGTCAGAAAATACTATTATAAGCTACTATGGAATACACAGCCCTATTTAAGCATTTAAGTAAGAAATACCAGAGAAAAAAGTCCTGCAAGCAAAAAGAAGGCAGCCATATTGAGTGTTATATAGTTCCTTCCATCATAGAGTTATATATACTTGCTAAAAGGTCATATATTAAATATTATTACACAAAATCAGCAATCAGTGCATCAGCTCTCATGACAGTGAGTAAGTACGGCAGTCATTATTGTTTTGCTCTTGCACATGTGGCTGAATGAGAATAACTCATCATCTGTCTTGATGTCCTCATCTGCCGTTCGCCTACATGCTCGCACACACGGAGCGCTCTAGACGTTGTGTGTGTCCTGCGGTCCCTGTGAAGTGAATGGGCTGGGCCGAGGGTCTGATTGAGTGCCAGTGATTGTATTTGCTCAGCCCTCCTGCTCGACTGAGATGAGTCTGTGATGCTATCACACACAGGCCGGTCTCCGTCACACAGCTCCATTTATGGCCGTGCAGTTATTTGTGTTTTCCCAGAGATTAGTGTGGTATATGAGATGTGTGTCTATGCATCATGCAGTAACTCTGCGTCTGCAGTATTTGTGTTTGCCTCTATCAGACCTAAGTTTTTTTTACCCACTCTATGTTTTATCTTTTTTTTCCCCAGTTATAGACAGACAGACTGGGGTAGACTCTGTACATAAAAGAAAATAAAAATCATAGTTCTTAGTAAAATTACATTCAGCCCCCCCAAAGAAGTTTGTTGTTTTAATTAAACGGGACTTTTCCACCTATTTGCACCACTACTTCAACATATTAGGGTGTTTCAACTATGGACAGTTTTATGTCCCAGGGGTGATTTTCTTTTAAACAGATTTCATTTTTTCTTTTCCTCATATGAAAGTCACATCACATTAAACATTTAGAATTGTTTTAACAAGCTACATTATTTACTTATCTATCAATTTTATTGTTTTTTCGCAAACTTTACATTTACATTTATGCATTTGGCAGACGCTTTTATCCAAAGCGACTTACATTGCATTATACTCTACATTTGTATCTGAGTATGTGCAATCCCTGGGATCGAACCCATGACCTTGGCATTGCTAGTGCCATGCTCTAACCACTGAGCTACAGGAAAGAAACTTTCAATCCTAAACTCTAATATGCCCACATTAAAAATGTAATTATTTTACTTATTTAAAGCTATGATCGTGTATAAAGATTGTCATTGCGTGTCAGTGTGCAATAATTTTGTAAAGTCTGAAAAACAAAAAAAGTTAAAAACAAAATATTTAATTTCATATATTTAGGACACTAGCTATGAGTTGGTTATTTTATTCCAAAACTGCTTAATGTGATTTCCACCACTATCATTTCCACTACAAAATGGGGGCTTTAGGATTTGTTCAAAATAGCAATATGAAGTAACAATGAAAAATACTTCTAAAGCAATTATTTGTCTTAGTTAATGCTAATTTCAACATTTACCAACTCATTTACTAACACTGTTAAAATCAATGTATTTGTTTATGTTAGCTCAGTTTCATTAAAAATGAACAATGAACAGTTGTATTTTGAATAACTAATGTTAAAAAAGTTGAATAAATAATGTATTGCTGTAAGTTATTGTTAGTTATTGCATTAACTAATGTTAAATAATGTGTCTGTATTGTAAAATGTTTCCCAATATTCTTCTAAAATAACATTATTCTTCTGTGATTGATTTGTATACACTGCTGGACAATCTTAGTAGAGCAGGCTCTTCAGTTCAGCTCCTGGAGTTCCATTGTAATCAAATACACCTGCAAAAGCTAATCAAGGTCTTCAGGATTATTTAGAATTACTGGACCTTCAGGAGCAGAAGTGTAGACAAATTAAATAAACAAGTGAGTTTGAACAGTACAGAGCAGAGAGTTTAATTTCTAAATGTCCACAAGACCACAGAGGCATGAAACCAATACTTTCAAAGAAAAAAAAAAGTGATTTTTTTTTTTTTTTTTGAATTGCTGCTGGCTAAAAGCTTCTTGTTGGTTTATAAAAATTGCTACCAGTGACCCTGAAGCAAGAACCTGAAACCAGAGAAATTACTGTTACTGTGGAAACGTGAATTGCGGAGAGAGATCTAAACAGTGATCACCCACAGCAGCAAATTCAATCGACTTTCAAACCCTGCTTTTTTTCTTTCTTTTTTTTTCTCTCCAACAACAACTATCCAGCTAACAGGGAATGTACTCAGAAAGTTCCTGTCAAGTCATGCACAAACTTTCTTCCAGTAACATTAATAGAACATTTGTTCAATGTTATCTGGTCTTTATCCGGCATGGGAGGCGGGCATGCTAACAAGGACGTAAAGACCACAGCCTCTAGTGTCAGTCGCTAGTGCACCTCCTTAGGCCAGGGGAGTGAAGTTTCCTTGCACAGCTCTTACTAGTTGGAGTCCATTACACTCACCCCCTTAAACCTCACTCCCACCCGGGTCACGGCACCAATGTATTCCCTTCGTTCCTACTTGGGGATTCGAACCGGCGTCTGCGGCATGGGGGGCAAGCGTGCTAACAAGGACGTAAGGACTGCAGCCTCTAGCGTCAGTCGGTAGTGTGCCTCTTGAGCCCAGGGGAGTGAGGTTTACTGGCACAGCTCTTCCAATGTAACTCCTCCGGTTCTACTAACACTACTCCAAGAGGGATTTGAACCGGCATTTCTGGCATGGGAGGTGGGCACGCTAACAAGTACGTAAATACTGCTGCCTCTCGCTAGTGCGCCTTTTTAGGCTAGGGGTGTGTGGTTTACACACACAGCTTTAACTAGCTGGCCTCCGTTACAATCACCCCCTTAAAGGGATAGTTCACCCAAAAATGAAAACGCGTTCTGATGACGGAAGTGATGTCTCACGCTTTGCTTCAATGAGTGCAAGACATCACTTCCGTTGTCAGAGTGCGATCAGACCTCACTAACCGGATGTGCAGGGCAGTTGGACATAGTGGTGTTTTAGAGGTAAAAAATAATATAAATACTGTTCGGTTTCTCGCACAAACTGATCGTTTCGTGTCTTAGGACATCAATGTGTCGTCACGAGCCGCAGGGATTAATTTTGGATTTGTCTGTGCATGTTTTTTTGACTCTTATAGATGGTGTTGCCACTGACATGCATTATATGACTGACAGACCGCAACGGTTGGAGTTAAAAATCATCATTTGTGTTCTACTGAAGAAACAAAGTCACCTACATCTTGGATGCCCTGGGGGTAAGCAGATAAACATCAAAATTTCATTTTTGGGGGAACTATCCCTTTAAACCTCTCTCCCATCTGGGTCACGGTAACCCCTCCGGTCCTACTTGCACCGCTTCGAGCCGAATTCAAACAGTTGTCTCCGGCATGGAAGGCGCCCACGCTAACAAGGACATAAAGACCACAGTCTCTAGCGTTATTCGCTAGTGTGCCTCTTTAGGCCAAGGGAAGTGAGGTTTACACGTACAGCTCTTGCTAGCTGGCCTCCATTACACTCACCCCCCTAAACCTCACTTCCATCTGGGTCATGGCACCAATGTAACCCCTCTGGTCCTACTCGCACTGCTCTGAGCGGGATTCGAACTGGCGTCTCTGGCATGGGGGGCAGGCGCGCTAACAAGGACATAAAGACCGCAGATTCTAGGGTCAGTCGCTAGTGTGCCTCTTGAGGCTAGGGGAGTGAGATTTACTCCCACAGCTTTTACTAGCTGGCCTCTAATACATTTAAATATTTAAATGGAAAACAACCTGAACACAAGAGTCAGTGACTATGTTCAGCGTCATTCTCATCACTAGTCTCGTTTGGTCTTTCAGGTCGTCGTGAATCTCTCCCTCTGTTTCTCTTACAAGAGCTGCTCTCTTCACTTAGGCTTTCAGAGGATGATGATGGCTCATCATAATGAGCGATGACAGGATATGCAGATTCATAAGACATGATTTCATAAAAGACACTGAGACAGATAGATAGTTATAGCAAATCTGATATCAATGATTAATAAAATAAATATTGGTTATTTAGCAGATCATAGTGTATATTTACAAATACAATTAAAAAAGAAACAAACTGATTATGATTGATCGCCAATCACACAGTATAACAAAATGACAGAGTGCAAAAACATTTTAAGCATTTCGTTTCATATATGTATTTACTTCGAGTTCCCAAACATTTTGCCACCTGAATTTCCTAAATGTTCTAAAACACCATTTCACATATTATTACTAATTTGATTTTGACTTTCCTGTGATACAAAACTGAATTTTCAGTATCATTACTCCAGTCTTCAGTGCCACATGGTCCTTCAGAAATCATTCTAATATGCTGATTTACTGCTCAAACATTTCTTATTGGCATTGACATTTCGGTAGCACTTTATTTTACAGTCCTGTTTCCCATGTACAAACAATGTACTAATTTCAGTAATTACAATAACTGGGTAATAACTAGGTAATAACCCTGAACCTACCCTTAAACCTAACCTTAACCCCTGTAGTTACCTTATATTACCCAGTAATGTTTTAGGTAAGTACACTGTAAGTACACGTACTGTAAAATAAAAGAAAAGTGCAACCGAAATTTCTATCACTATCTCATAAAACCCTGCATTACTGGAATGATTCCATGCAGTTAACTGTGTTAACAAATAAAAAGAGGGCTACAGAAGAGCAACTTTACTGTTTTTCTTCATTGACTTCCTCATCTTAAACTTCAGAGCATTGAAGTTTAAGCTGACCTGACCTGTGCACACTGACCTACAAAGTTTTTCTACTCTTATCTCTCAATCAAGACTTGTGCGTCTGTGTGAAGTCTGGCTGAGGTGATGCGGATACAACTCTGGGTCCTCAGATGAACTGAGAAAAGTTATAACAGTCTTGCAGGGCTTAAGGACCTCTTGATAACCCCCACAGTCTGTCACATCCTAATGTCATTTGATAATTGCCTCTGCGCAAGGATTCTCCAAATGTGAAATTACATCTATCTTCTCTCCGATCTTAATGCATCAGTGACATACCTTAATTCCCGTCCCATTTCTCTTATTCTAGGGGGCTTTTAGTTCAAGACAAAGTGCCTTTTGAAAACTGGCATGACTCTCTATAACAGGAATAAAGTAATGTTTCAGTTTTACTCCAGTGTGGTAGTTTCCGTATTTAAGAATTGGGGTTCACAAATGAGCTGCAGGAGGTTTGTGAGTTGATGAAATGCTAATAATTAATTAAATCATAAAAAATATAAAAATACAATCAATAAACAGTTTTAAAAGAGCTGTGAACATGCAAATGTGTTGTTAAATGATTCAAATATTAACTAAAAATATCACAAGTTACTTCATGTACAGTATACACATTATTCCAGATCAAAAGGGTTTGGAATCCCTGCCCTATTTAATCAGCAATAATGAGAGACACAACATGGTATTAACATAAAGTTTATGCACTATTGCTCTAAAAATAGATGTGAATGATTATAGTTTAGTCATGTTTTGTGTGATGTGATATAGCCTACTGAAGATGATTAGCAAAGTTTTGTGCATATAGTGTGTATGTATTTTTGGTAACACTTTATTTTACAGTGTCCTTGTTATAAATGATACATGTAATTACTGTAGTAATAACTAAAAAACAAACGTAATCCTAACCCTAATCCCATAGTAAGTACATGTAGTAATTAATATTACTCAGTACTTAAATGTATAATTACACTCTAACAAGGACACCTTAAAATAAAGTGTAACCATATTTTTTTTTACTCAAACCATTGTACATTTTTTGAAGCTCGAAAAGTTTAAAACACCATAGGCTCAGTGCAACAGTACGAACATGCAAGAAACAATGTAATAACGTTGGTTTTAAAATCAACTTCTAAGTTTGTTTAAAACCGTTGTTTTGGAGCAAGGATTATAGGCTACTTCTTATTTTAGTAGGCAGTCCTTCACTTTTGACTTGGATGCAACAGAAAGCATTAGCATTTACAAAAGCAATGTGGTCACAATCCAAAGTGTGCATTTCTGACTATATGTTTAGATATATTGTGCACTGACCACTTGTGATCCCAAGATGGATGTTGTCCTTGACAGGCCATGTATTCTTACACTGAAAAGATCAGCATTAACATTCTGTTAAATATCTTCTTTTGTGTTCCAGTCACGTTTGGAACATAATGAGGAAGAGTATTAGGGGAAAAAAAAACAATAATAATTGGGGGGGAACTAATCTTTTAATCCCAGGTGTAAATGGGCTTTAACCAGCAAATCTCAGTGTACAGTAGATGGAGTGTCAATACTTCAGCTCAGTGTCTCATTGAGGGGATTGATTTCATGGTCTCTCCAGTAGATGATGCTCTGTCTCTCCTATTAAATGACAGGTAGAAGAAACAGCTTTTTAGAAAACCCACATTAGAGTCTGGTCTTCCTCTCTTTATTACCTGCTCAGAGTCAAACCAATGCGACCAGAGTATAAAGGAAGGGAAAGACCACAACATTTTGCCACTGCTTCAATATGGATAATGTGGATCGATTTGTTGCATTGTCGCCCTCATGAGAATGTGGAAATATGTCTAAATAGAGTACATTTTTTAGCTAATGAGAAGGGTATACATACACCATCCCTTGGGGATTGGGATACGAAGGCTTTGCTTCCTTAATGAACCTGGACGGCAACATGTTCAATGGAGTTTTCATTAAAAGCTGAACGGAATTCCAATAACCCCTTTTGAGCTGGACAATGCAGTACATTACTTTTACCACGCTATTGCCTCTTATTAAAGAGCACAGTGTGCCACCAGAGACAGAGCAAACTGTGTGATTCTTGAAATGGTTTAATTTCTGAAGCTCTGTGTATGGCATAAATGAGGACAGATGACCCTAACAAAGAGCCATTGGATCTGCAATGGTCACCTCTTTCAATGAGGAAACACCTCAACATAATAGGTTCAGTCAGTGTTGTTTTCGAACACACTGACTTTACCGCAGATGAAAGCAAGAAAGGTTTAGGACAACATGATGTTGTGAATTTACATTTTTTGGGGTGAAATATTCTTTTAAGATCCTCCCTAAAAAACAGGCACACAGGTAAGATTTATACAAATTAAATACTTACAAAAATATTCATTTTGTCAAAATACAAGCCTATTTTTGAACTGCAACACATGGAGAAAATGCTTGTTGCAGCCTAGCCTCAGATTCGAATGATCTGGTCTCAAATATTCATAGAGAATATGGACAGACTTGAGTACTGGAACACTGCAAAACTGGATTGACAGGTGAACTTGCAGTATAAATTGTGCTCTGACACATTTTGAAATACGCATGACATTGAGTATGTGTAGCTAGAAGCATTGGTGTTCACACAGAGTATGTTCTGGGCTTTTTTCTGTACAAATAAAATGTATGGTAGTATTTGTGTATACCTGGGACCATTCCGCAAAGTCTGTCTTGGGGTTTGATTGTGTATTCAACTGAGGACCGAATCTGATAATCTGAGAGGAATTTCTCTTGTCTGAGTATGTAACAGCAAACACAGACAGCGATGTGGGAGTTCACTGCATTACAACAGTGCCTTGATTTAAAAGGGATAACAATGCTTCTCGATCTATACACTAATTTATTTCTTGGGTGTTTAATATTGCTCATCAGAGATGCTCTGTAGAAGAGGTAAATAAATAAATATGACTTTGGATCAATGTTGAACTGAATTAATATCCGTTACCTTGGAAACAGGAGCATGTGATATGTATAAGTGAGAATACATCTGAGAGGTAAAAGTTCAGTGGTTTCACTTCAAACACTTGCGTCTACACTTAAAACACACTTTTCTCTTTTTCTGAAATCCTTTATTTTACAAGTTCATTTAGTTGATAGGAGGGGACTGGGATATGACCAGGCTGGATTTCAGCATTACATGTAAATTAAATGCAGGGGAATAAAGTGAAATTGTCAGGGTTATACAACAATCCTGATATCATAATGAAAAAGAAAAGCCTACTTAAAAGAATAAAATTGTTGGAAAATATATAGCCATATTTAGTAGTTTAGAATAATCTTTTTTTTTAAATCAGTTTTACTGCTTATTAATATAAAATAAATAAATAAATAAAATTGATAAAGTCATGTGGTGCAACCAACATGCAAAAGAAAACGAAGTGATATCATAGCAGACCCTCATGATTGTGTGTCAAGTCTCTTAAGATATCAGATAATTTGACTTTTTAAAGGTGGTACAGAGTATGTTTTGTTTTATACATTTTTGCAATATTACTTGAAACTGTCTTTACTAACTGATAAAAGACTATTTATTAGGTGCACTGAAAGGAATATTATTAATATACATCATCTGTGCACGAGGTAGGGCCTTAAAAACATCAGCCAATCGTTTAAGCGATCATCGCGTAAACGATTGGTCCTCTGGCTTGTCAATCACTGCCAT
>RJVU01072342.1:1577003-1591180 GCA_003731715.1 Anabarilius grahami
GGCGATATTTTGTTTATAAAGCATAAACGGTTGTATTTTTTTCGAAAATGACCGATTGTTTCGCTAGATAAGACCCTTATTTCTCATCTGGGATCATGTAGAACAATTTGAAGCTGCAGTGAAACTAATTATGACCTTCAACTGTTTGGTGCCCACTGAAGTCCACTATAAGGAGAATAATCCTGTATTGTTTTCCTTAAAAACCTTCATTTCTTTTCGACTGACGAAAGGAAGACATGAACATCTTGGATGACATGGGGGTGAGTAAATTTATCAGGAAAAGTGTATTTAAAAGTGGACTAATCCTTTAAACGATACCAGACGAGGAATAAGGGTCTTATCTAGCGAAACCATCGGTCATTTTCGAAAAAAATACAACTGTTTATGCTTTATAAACACAAATTATCGCCTTGCACGTGCTTCTGCTTTCCGTATTCTTCAAAAAGCTTATGCTCTATGTCCTACGCCTTCCCTATTCTACTTACGGAAAAAAATGAAACTGTTAGAGGGTAACTGAGCAACGTCAGCACAGCCTAATTAATATTCAACGATATAAATCTGCATTACAGCACTGCTTCAGAACGACACATGTTTAATATTTATGATTGGGAAGCAGTCGCCATAGTAACTGTTGTGAAGTACGTCATAGAAACATGATTAATATTCAATCATGGCCAAATCTTTCGGCATAGTAGCTTTCGGAATTTCTCTTGGAGTAACGTCCCGGCTGAGGGCGTCTGTCTTGATTCACACGCCATTGACACAAATAAATCTTTCTTACTTTCTTTGCGATTTCTTAAAACGATTTAAAAGAAAAACCTTGAGAGGATATTGTTTTCCCCCCGCTTTCAGGCATGTTTTTTAAAAAAACAAAACAAACAAAGTTATGCTAATAGGCTTAGCAACAAAGAAATGTATCCTAGCTATAAGTCTGCGTAAAGGATTAGTTCACTTTCAAATTAAATTTTCCTGATAATTTACTCACCAACATGTCATCCAAGATGTTTGTGTCTTTCTTTCTTCAGTCGAAAAGAAATTATGGTTTTTGAGGAAAACATTCCAGGATTATTCTCCTTATAGTGGACTTCAATGGCCTCCAAACGGTTGAAGGTCAAAATTACAGTTTCAGTGCAGCTTCAAAGGGCTTTAAACGATACCAGACGAGGAATAAGAGTCTTATCTAGCGAATTTCGAAATCATTTTCGAAAAAAATACAACTGTATATGCTTTATAAACACAAATTATCGCCTTGCACGTGCTTCCGCTTTCCGTATTCTTCAAAAAGCTTACGCTGTATGTCCTACGCCTTCCCTATTCAACTTACGGAAAAAAATGAAACTGTTAGAGGGTAACCGAGCAACGTCAGCACACCCTTATTAATATTCAACGATAAAAATCTGCATTACAGCACTGCTTCAGAACGACGCCTAAAGCCGGGCACACATTTAACGACTAGCTAAAACGTTCTAAGACTGAGCTCAACACACAGCGATTGTTTCCTGCTCCTGAAGCAGATTTATCTACTTACACATGGAATTTGAACACCGACTGTAATCGCAGACTGAACGCGACTGGACGCGTTTGAGCGCGATCAGTCATAAGTATCAATTTACATTCATAATCGGCCTTACAATCGTTAAGTGTGTGCCCGGCTTAACACGTTTAATATTTATGATTGGGAAGCAATCGCCATAGTAACTGTTATGAAGTACGTCATAGAAACATGATTAATATTCAATCATGGCCAAATCTTTCGGCATAGTAGCTTTCTGAATTTCTCTTGCAGTAACGTCCCGGCTGTCTGATTCACACGCCATTGACACAATTTCCATATAGTGGACTTCAATGGCCTCCAGACGGTTGAAGGTCAAAATCACAGTTTCAGTGCAGCTTCTAAGGGCTTTAAACTAGGGTGACCAAATGTCCTGTTTTCAAGTCCTGTCCTGGCCATCCTGGTTGTTTTTTATAAAGTGATGAAAATGTCCTGGTTTTCATTATTTTTCATTGGGCCATTCATTTGACCGGTGTTACGAGATTTTCGGTTTCTGAGATTTTCGGTTTCCGAAGGCGGAGCATACATTAATATAAATCGCAGACATGCACGATTGCATGTGCAACTGAGAATATTAGTTCACATTGTATCTCAAGACAGGATTATTCCATAAAGGTAACTATATTCTCAGCGTCGCAGCTGACTTATGCCTAAACTACAGTTGTTTACTTCTAGGTAACAGTTTATAATGTTTTCATTAGTATGCACGATTTGTGCAGTCGTCTGTAACTGAATAACAGATACTTCGTGTAACAGCAGAGCAACCTTCAGCTATCGTCTACAATGAGTTCAGCTCGTTGTGCTCTTCCTTTGTACCTTGCGATGTAACAGCTGATAGGCCTATATACATTTCTTTATAACTTTCATGCTTATTTGATAAGCAACAAAAAACTGCTTGGAAAGATCAGCTCTACAGCAAAATATAGATGGGCAAACAAGAAGGATGAGGAAGAAAAACAGGATGAAGAGGAAAACGAGGAAGAAGAAAACTAAAGATATAGACATTTTTTGTTAGTTTTTGTAAGTTTGTGAGAGCTATTTTTGTTAAATTTGGATTGCTAATATAGCAGAGGTATTTATTTATTTTTCTAATACAGAAGAGACATTAACTTGTCATAATAAAACATGTTGAGTAACCTCTGAGAAGCCTATCTGAATTTGTGTATTTGATTATAGATAGTATTTTGTAATATAACAATTTTACAATTTAAATGTATTGAAATTATAAGGCATCTTTGAGTAAACTTCGAGGAATCATTTGAGTATTGCCAGACCGAGTGTCCTGGTTTTCGGTAATCAAAATATGGTCACCCTATTTAAACGATACCAGACGAGGAATAAGAGTCTTATCTAGCGAAACCATCACTAATTTTTGAAAAAAATACAACTGTGTATGCTTTATAAACACAAATGATCGCCTTGCACGTGCTTCCGCTTTCCGTATTCTTCAAAAAGCTTACGTCATACAGTACTGTGCAGAAGTCTTAGGCACGTCAGTATTTTCACCCCCCCAAAAAAGCCAGTTATTTATATCTTTTGCTGCAGTGTGTCAATAGGAAATATCCGTTCACATTTCCAAACATTAATTTTGCCATTAATCGTAATAATCCAGTGAGATATTTGAATACACAATAAGACTGATAACAGCCGGTGCTCCACATGGAGATCTGATCTCACCATCATCGAATCCGTCTGTGATTACATGAAGAAACAGATGAAACTGAGACAAACCAAATCCAGGAGAACTGTGGCCGTGTCTCCAAGAGATTTTAAGAAACCTGCCTCCAAAGCTACCTGAAAAATGATGCCCAAGTGTACCTGGACAAGAGCTGTTTTAAATGCAAAGGGTGGTCACACAAAATATTGATTTGATTTAGTTAATATAAGTTAATTGATAAATAAAATCTATTTATAACAGTATTTTTTAAAAGCATCCTTACTTTACGGCATTTTTACACAAGTGCCTAAAACTCTTCACAGTGTATCTTTGCAGGCAGGTTTCTTCAAGCATCTTAGAGACACGGCCACAGTTCTCCTGGATTTGGTTTGTCTCAGTTTCATCTGTTTCTTCATGTAATCACAGACGGATTCGATGATGGTGAGATCAGATCTCCATGTGGAGCACCGGCTATTATCAGTCTTATTGTGTATTCAAAAATCTTGCTGGATTATTACAATTAATGGCAAAATGAATGTTTGGAAATGTGAACGGATATTTCCTATTGACACACTGCAGCAAAAGATATAAATAACTGGCTTAAAACCTTTTTTGGGGGGTGAAAATACTGACGTGCCTAAGACTTCTGCACAGTATGTCCTACGCCTTCCCTATTCTACTTACGCGTTCGTTCCGTACATTTAATTGGGAAGGCGAGTATATATCTTTTTGAAGAATACGGAAAACGGAAGCACGTGCAAGGCGATAATTTGTGTTTATAAAACATATGCTGTTGGATAAGACCCTTATTCCTCGTCTGGTGTCGTTTAAAGCCCTTTGAAGCTGCACTGAAACTGTAATTTTAACCATCAACCGTTTGGAGGCCATTGAAGTCCACTATAAGGAGAATAATCCTGGAATGTTTTCATCAAAAACCTTCATTTCTTTTCGACTGACGAAAGAAAGACATGAATCTTGAATGACATGGGGGTGAGTAAATTATCGGGAAAATTTTATTTGAAAGTGAACTAATCCTTTAATATACACATGCTGAGAGATCAGTCTCCCCATATAGAGGATTAAACAGGCAAAGATAATTGATGTTATAAGCAATCTTGTTTTTAATTAATGTATTTGAACAATCTTATAGCAGCGACAACAAAACAAGTCAGCGATTACCAACAAAAGAGGGCTTAAATTAATTCCAAGCAGAGCATAGTAGGCTAATGAAGTTATCTTGCATTTTATAAATGATAAAATATTGCATTTTATGCTCTTAAGCTAATTATGGAAGTAGGGCACAAATTACAACAATTATGACAACCTTTTAAAAAAAGAATTGTTGGACACAATCTACAGTATGAAGAGAATTTGCACAGTATGGGAATAGACCAAACTTCTAACAGTATGTTTTCACTTTAAATATGTAAGTCATTGTGAATCAAGAACAGAAAATAAGCACTGCAGAAAAAATGACAGGTACAGGAATATAACTAAGCAAACACAAGTCAATTTGAAATCTCATGTAGTGTTTTTAAGACTTGTGATAGTAACAGGTGCTACAGTGGCAGTCTGTGTGGTTCACTAGCTTGACATCATTGACAAGTACCTACAAACAAACAAACCATTTTTATTATATACATTGGAAAGAAATAATGTAATATAGCAGTAGCAGTTATTAATTTCGATTTTACCCGTTTAACTTCTTTGGCTACACAGCATGTCGCTTCTGATGTGATATTTTTGGGAACAAGCATGGTTTTCTTGGACCTCAGGGGTGTGGGGTAAGCCCTGGAAAAGCAGCATCCCATACACTGATAGACGGGAGCGCCGGGTTTTGAGAAAATGTTGTTCTCCTTGAGTTTGCACTCCTCACATCCAACTTGTATATAAATACACACACACACACATACAAACAAATATATATAAAACAAAAATGTAGTGGTTCCATATTAAATATTCGAATTTAGTCATTGATTATCAACTTACGGTTAGTCATATCATTTCTTGGATACACTTGTCCGAGATGAATAAGCATTAAAAACAATAATATACTTGCTCCAGCATATCTTGTCCAAAACATGATGGCTATAATAGGAAAAAATTTTTAAATGAAACAGCTGAAAAATGAACGACACTCACATTTTTAAAAGGCACCAAATATGTCTTCTCAGAATTTGTACATTTTAGTGTATTCTTTACGAGCACAAATATTTAATTTGACAAAAAAATTACCTTTGTTCTTGACTTCCAGTGAGATGTGATCAATCTGACTTCTCAGACGCAGGTATAGCTACCTTTTATACCTGGCTTATGCCTGCCCCATTTTGTGTGTGTGAGTGTGTGTGTGTGTGTGCATCGCATGTGATTGTTCCCTTGCTGACCTTGTAATCCATTAGTTAAATGAAGAACTGAATATGTACTGTAGTTTCAATTAACTATATTCTGGCTTGAGATCTCTGACTTTAACCGGCATTACATTGTTGATTGTGATAACGCACACTAAAGCTTGTACATAACACATTCGTTCCATTTTCAATCCAAACCTCCGGATTGTTACATGATTTACTGTCACATGAAGTAATCTGTAATTACCGTTGTCCCTCAACTCTATAAACACACAGTATCAATTGTCAAGGATGAATGTTTGTTTGCCTCCACTATCTCTCAATCTTTCCATCTGCAGCAAATCCACAAGACCTTGGTTTGGATTATGCCGTTTCATGCCTGATGCAAAGGTAATTCAATATTTTCAATGCCAGATGGAGAGGAGAATGTGACATTAATAAATGAATAATATTTGATGCTATATTTTCAACACTGAAGTTTATTTGAGACCTTTCTGCATTACTTCGCAATTACTTCTGCTTTCACGTTCTCTAAATGTAAAGACCATTTTAAAGAAAAGTAAAGAAAATTGAAGTAATATATTGAAGAGAACACAGCACATCAACATTTTTTTCTAAACATAAATGTCTAGATTTCACAAAATTTCACAAAAATAGCTGAAGGCTTGAATACATCTGCTCCCAACCACTAACTTCTGATCAGACCCATCAGATACTCCTCTATGACACTGCCGTTTCACCTCAGTATAGTGTTTAAACACCCAAAAGCTCTGGAATCAAAGCATGCAATTTCCATCAAACATGTAAAAACAAGAATTCATTTATTCATTCATTCAAAATTCATTTTGGTGATAAAAACTAGAAGCTCAATAAAATCACCTTTTTTCTTGTCCTAGATTAGCCAGTAGTCATATAACAATAATAACGCATACTCAGAACCAACCTATAGGTGGTGAACCTTTATAAATTAAATACGTCAAGACAACTATGCAAGTATTCTTCTACAAATCTGAAATTGACAGTTCAAACAATTTATCATCATGACCACATATATAGACACATTCAACAAACTCAAGTAATTTTCTTTTTAAATGGGACCTATAATACCCCTTTCACAAGATGTAATATAAGTCTCTGGTGTCCCCAGAATGTGTCTGTGAAGTTTCAGCTCAAAATACCCCACAGATCATTTATTAGAGCTTGTCAAATTTGCCCCTATTTGGGTGTGAGGAAAAACACACCGTTTTTGTGTGTGTCCCTTTAAATGCAAATGAGCTGCTGCTCCCGGCCCCCTTTCCAGAAGAGGGCGGAGCTTTAACAGCTCACGCTTCGGTTGCTAAACAACAACAAAGCTGGAGAATCTCACGCAGCCAAAATGAGGATTGTCAGTAACGGTGTTCAGCCTTACATTGTTCAAACCGGAGTCGACACTGATGGAGAGACTCAGGAAGAAGTTACAACTTTTAGAATGAAACTGGACGTTTCTGAATGGTTAGTGGGTAAATGTGTGTAGTTGCTGTAGAGTTGATTCAATATTATAATTGATACAATATTTTGTGCAAATCCAGCATTGAATTGACCCTCGTTTGTGAAGCAGTCTGGGGTAAAATGACGGCAACAACACTCTACTACAACTCTTCCTCTTCTCTAAAGCAGCCCAACATGGCCTCGGCCCCTTCGTTGTGTGTTCTCGGGGGTGGGATTTATGTAAATTTTTGGGTTTGTGATGTCGCTAACCCGGGAAGAAGCTTGTTGTAGTCCCTACCAGCCATTTGTTGTAGTCCTTAAAAAGTGATTTCTGTAAAAGAAAATATCTCCCTTTGCATTGAACTGAGCGTCGTAACTTTGCAGATGTTGTTTATGCTCAAACAGCAACATTACACACTAAAGTTAAAAAAGTGAAATCATAATAAACCCCCCATTTAAGACTTTCAGGCTGGAACAAACATTTCCTCAATTGCACCACATCTCTAAACCACAAGATTTAGAAAAGGTGCATCTGCGCATGTTTGTTAAATTCTTCGGTAACACTTTAAGGTGACATTACACGTTACTACATGTAATTACTATAGTAATAACAGTAAATTATGCATAACTACAAGTAACTAACCCTAAAACCAAACCCTAACCGTAACTCTATAGTAAGTACATGTACACTCTAAAAAATGCTGGGTTAAAAACAACCCAAGTTGGGTTGAAAATGGACAAACCCAGCGATTGGGTTGTTTTGACCCAGCAGTTGGGTTAAATGTTTGCCCAACCTGCTGGGTAGTTTTATTTAACCCAACAATTGTTTACAAATTACTATATGTCTGGCTTAAAATGAACCCAAAATAGGTTGGAAATTAAAAATCAGACACATAATTATTAGAGGCAACAATAATAATCAAAAAGATGAGCATTTATTAATAAGCAATTTAATAAATGTTTATTGTTTAAATATTATTCAAAAAAAGGTATCAATAAATGTTTGTTTATTAAACATATTAATAAATGTTAATTTCCAACATATTTTGGGTTCATTTTAAGCAAGAAATACAGTAATTTTTAAACAATATTTGGGTTAAATAAAACTACCCAGCAGGTTGAGCAAACATTTAACCCAGCCGCTGGGTTAAAACAACCCAATCGCTGGGTTTGTCCATTTTCAACCCAACTTGGGTTGTTTTTAACCCAGCATTTTTTAGAGTGCAGTTAATTAATATTACTCAGTACTTGAGTAAGCACAATGTAACTACGTCACACAACCAATTCTTCAGGTTACTGACATGATTCAGCACGTATAGCCACTAAGCCTTGTGGAGCAGAAATGAGGTCTTCACTTTAAAATGAAGTGCAAGAAAACAATCCCTTGTGCAACATTCAAGACTTTCTGCTCCAATTTAAGACTTTTTAAAAGCCGTAATTTGCAGAAAGGTTAAAAACATGCATGAGAAATGTGACAAAAATTTTTTTTGTGATTGTCAAATGTATATCTGATTATGATTAGAGAACTTTTGATCTATTAGAAGAATTTTTGATCTATTGTATTGTTACCTCGTCTAAAGACCAATCCCGTTCTTCATGCTTCCCGACTGGATTGTCGTTCGACACTCAGTGACATTCATGCACAGTACTTCTCTCTTAAGATTTTTTTTAGCTGTATAATGTCCTCCAGTATAGCACATCTTACAATTAATCGCACTTAAGTCATTCTGTGTAGCAAGGCAGATATGGTTAATAATATGGTTTTAACCACATGAAGCAAACCATAACTATGATGCAGAGTAACTGATAACCTGCTTATCAATAGTGATTTTATTCAACTGCATCGCCGATTCCAAGCAGATGGGATATGATGTGTAAACATGACCAGAGATGACCGAGACGTCATTGTTAAGATGGGAAAAAAAGAAGAATGATGTCAGCAAATAAAATCCTCTTAACTTACATCAGCATCTGCATGGGTGTGACAGATGACCCCATGACAGATTTTTACAGAGTGTGTAAAAAAGAACAAGCAACTGTGAATTTTCATGCAACACATAGCTGTGAAAAAAGTATTTTATAAATTAAAAAGTTTTTTGTATAAAGTAACAATTTTTGTGTACTATATTAGTTACTGACTTTTCCCAGTAAATATTTAACATGCTGTTAAAATCTGTATCTAAAAAGCTCAAGGTGATACACAAGAGCATCAAAACTGACATTTTTGTAAAGTATACACTCTAAAAAATGCTGGGTTAAAAACAACCCAAGTTGGGTTGAAAATGGACAAACCCAGCAATTGGGTTGTTTTAACCCAGCGGAAGGGTTAAATGTTTGCCCAACCTGCTGGGTAGTTTTATTTAACTCAACTATTGTTTAAAAATTACTGTATTGCTTAATTAAAATTAACCCAAAGTATGTTGGAAATGAACATTTATTAATGTTCAATGAATAATTATTAAACAATAAACATTTATTAAATTGCTTATTAATAAATGTATATTAATAAACTATTAAACTATTAAATTTATATTAATAAAATATTAAAGCTTATTAATAAACATTCACCTTTTGTCTATTATTGTTGCCTCTAATTGCATCTGGTTTTTAATTTCCCAACTATTTTGGGTTCATTTTAAGCTAGCCATATAGCAATTTTTAAACAATAGTTGGTTTAAATAAAACTACCCAGCAGGTTGGGCAAACATTTAACCCAACTGCTGGGTCAAAACAACCCAATCGCTGGGTTTGTCCATTTTCAACCCAACTTGGGTTGTTTTTAACCCAGCATTTTTTAGAGTGTAACCTTATGCTTGCAGTTGAAACACACAAGTGTTTCTTTGATTATTTATACCACAAAAAAAAATCTTTAAAGAATAACACATATTATTATGAAGACGACATTAAATTGTCTCCATTTTAAATGAACAGCAGTATTTTTAATCATGTATGCCAAGGGCAGCTTGAAAATGCGTTTTATTGGTGTCTTTAAACGTTAAATAAACATTTAATGACCTATAAGCATTTCACAGATTTCTATGCACACTTTTTATATGAAACAATGTCAGTAAACCACAGTTATACAAATGAACTAGATCAATGCATTTATTTCCATTCAAAGGGATAAAAACTTACAGAAAAAGTTTAGGCTTAAAGGATTAGTTCACTTTTAAATGCACTTTTCCTGATAAATTTACTCACCTCCATGTCATCCAAGATCATGTCTTTCTTTCATCAGTCGAAAAGAGATGAAGGTTTTTGAGGAAAACATTCCAGGATTTTTCTCCATATAGTGCATTTCAATGGCTACCAACAGATTGAAGGTCCAAACTGCAGTTTCAGTGCGGCTTCAAGAGCTTTAAACGATACCAGACGAGAAATAAGGGTCTTATCTAGCGAATCGATCGGTCATTTTCGAAAAAAATACAACCGTTTATGCTTTATAAACAAAATATCGCCTTGACGTACTTTCCTCTTCCGCATTCTTCATAACGCTTACGCTGAATGTCCTACGCCTTCCCTATTCTACTTACGGAAAAAAATGAAACTGGCGCCACGTTCGTTCCGTAAGTAGAACTTAGTTCCGTAGTAGTTAAGAAGAATGCAGAAGCGGAAAGTACGTTCAAGGCGATATTTTGTTTATAAAGCATAAACGGTTGTATTTTTTTCGAAAATGGCCGATCGATTCGCTAGATAAGACCCTTATTTCTCATCTGGTATCGTTTAAAGCTCTTGAAGCCGCACTGAAACTGCAGTTTGGACCTTCAATCTGTTGGTAGCCATTGAAATGCACTATAAGGAGAAAAATCCTGGAATGTTTTCCTCAAAAACCTTCATTTCTTTTCGACTGACCAAAGAAAGACATGAACATCTTAGATGACATGGAGGTGAGTAAATTTATCAGGAAAAGTGTATTTAAAAGTGAACTAATCCTTTGAAAGATTCCTTATTTTGTGGCTCCCTCTAGTGGACAACATCAATATCACAGACTTCATCTTTCAGTTGAATTGGCTGATAATTTAGAATTTTCTGTTAGCCTCCCAAGCAGGGGTGTTTCCTTTGAGGAGGAAAAGGAGGCAGTGTCTCCTCATAAAAAAATAATAATAATACAAAAAAACTGGATGAGAAAAGAATCAATATTACAAAAAATAAAAAAAACACAAAATGTGACATTAAAAAGTGTAAAAGTCACTCGTTTTTTATTTATTAAGTAACAGTGTCCAAAAACAACTCACGCAGACTTGCCTCCTCTGTCCCCATTGAGTTAAAACAGACCCCCAATGCGTGCGCTGGGTTTAGTGGGGTATAAATCCCACCTCTTGTGGAAGACAGTAAACAGTGACAATGATGACAGTGATGGCGTTAATGGGAAGACTAATTAAAAATGAAGTAAACAACTCATGTTCTGAAGACATGATGACTGTGGGTGTTTTACTGAGAATCAGCTTGGGGAAATTAAAGGTACATCTCTGTGTCTGTGATCAGTGTGTACAAGCTTGACTGCGGAAAGTAAGTTGACTATTAAAAAGAAAAGCTGAACATTAGTTCACAAATAATATATACTGTTTAAACTCTTACTACCTTTAGTTATTATTTGGAATAAATGTAAAAATGCATAAAAACACTTGATGAAATTTATACTTGATGTTATGAATAAAACATTACATAGTTATTGCAAAAAACACAAAATAGAATTGTATTTGGTCTCTCTTTTTATGTAATGTTTAATTAACCAGGAAAATTAAGAATAATGGACATACATTTACATTTGATACAGTATATATATATAAAAAAAAAAGTGAGGACTTTGCCTGCTCATTTCAAAACACCACTGCACACCATTGTTCCCAAGCATCATAAATTCATGAAATGAAGCATGTCTGCTCAGAACGATTTGTTCTCCATGTGTACAAAGTTGAGAAGTTTGTGCTAATTAATTAATTAATAAGAAGAGGGGTCTTAGATCACTGAAGTTTGAATTCATGTTTTGGGTTAATCATTTTTATTTGTTGCAGAAAATTATCTTATTTTCCCCCACACATTTTAATTTACATCAATGTTCTGTGCACTGGGCATCTGGGCTGCCAAAGACCATGGAGGAGTACTGAACACATTTCACAGGGAAACCCAACCCAAAAAAAAAACAACCTCCCCTCAAACATGATACACACACACACACACACATACAAAAAACTTTGTGTACTACAGCCGTGGTGCGCCATAATCGTCGGGCATTCTCTCAATGTTATACCTGTAAAATAAATGTTATAACAGTTTTATTAATTTACATAGGTGAAAAGATATTCTTCTGTTACAAATTAAAACAAATATATATGTATGCATACACTGACAAACACACAAATAGTCAAAATTGATAGTTAAAAACCCTTAATAGAACGGTATCTGTAGGTATCAGCACTTCCAATTTAATACCATTTTTAAGACCTTTCCCAAAAAAAAAATTAAGACGTGCACATCACTTCCATCGAATACACAAACTCACCCTGGCTCAGCTCAACAGAGATGTACAAATGAACAATGGGTTTATGGGTTTAAATTAACTATAGCAGGATAAAGGTCTGTAGAGGCATCTAGCAAATATATTTTTACCATTTGCTTAAATGGTGAAAGAAAAAAAAAATTCCACTATTGCCTTTCTGTGACTTTCCAATAGATGAAAAAATATAGAGAGAGAGACACACTCCCTCAGCACATGTATTAGAAACACCCTCACAGCACTATTTTAAACTTAGTTTTTTTTGGTAATGTAATGCCATATATAACACAATGTAGAGTTTGATTACCGTTGGCTGCAGTATTGACAATGACCAAAGGACTGAAGGAACTTTTCTATAAAGATGGACATCTATATGCCATCTTGCACACAACAGGTAAGACTGATGTCATTTTCAGGAACAAGCATTTAACATCTCGTACCTGCCAGTATCTCACTCGTGTCATATTTTATGTAATGGCATCAGAAGTGGTCAAAAGGATATATTTATTTTAACATGAAATGTACAGAAAATGCAGAATAAGGATGTTCAGGTCAAAGACCATGTAGACCTACCAAAAAAGTCTCATGATTAGCTTAGATCATTGCAAACCAATCACCGGAACAAATCACAGTGAAGACGACATTTATTTTTACTCAACTGTAAGACTTAAATGTGCATGTATCTTTCTATTCATGGAGACTCACTCAGTTGTTGTGACCGGTGATCTCCCGGCCGTAAATAAAACTTAATTTCTGCAGAGAGCAACTTGGAAGTCGTGTCAGGTATATGCTGCGCAGCTGAGAAATAGAAGTACTAAAGATCCTACGCTCAAAAGACAACAAAAGTGACAGCTAATGTGTGACTGAGGTAGTGATAGTAGCTTCCTGACGGGATGCCGTCACCATACTTCAGGGAATTATTGTATTGTATAAGTATTCAGGAATTACCTCTAAATACTGTAGTATTCTATTAACAACTAGGAGTTGTTTAAATTGTCTGTGGTGAAGTCAGATTCGTATTGAGAATTTCCACGACACTAGCCAGCACTATCCCACGTTTTCTATTTGGAATTCTTTGCTTTGTTGGTATTATTATAATTTTTTTACATGTGTATATGTAGATCAGAGAAAAAACTGTGAGAAAATCAGAAATTCTTAAAAAATAAATAAATAAATAATATAATTTACAAAAAAAAAAAAGGATTATCCTTCCATGGGTATTGTGCAGAAGTGATCCCACGTTTATTTTCTGTAACTCATCAGTTACAGAAAATGAGTGGCTCACTCAGGCAGCCACAGTGATGTTACATCTTTAAGCCAGTAGGTGGCAACATTTGATTCTTTTGAATATTGTTGACTGAACTAATTTAGTGTGATATTCCTTAAACGTCAATGATTTCCTAGAGATATTTTTAGTTAAACTATAAGCTAACCAAATTTTAGCTACACCATTTTCACTACTTGATAAAATTAAATTTCTGCAGCTTGCATATAACCTAGGCTCTCTCTCTTGCACTCACCAACTAGTGAACCAAGCGTCCTCAAACTTTATTTAGAAAACAACTCTGTTTAAAAACATGCTCGCTGATTATGATCTGCGCTGTGTATGAATACTTATCCACTTTTTCATGAGAAATGCTGTCCAAATGTCCTGTT
>RJVU01072342.1:1592345-1670967 GCA_003731715.1 Anabarilius grahami
AAAAAAAAAAAAAAAATCAAAAGTGGGTTATAACTGGTGTGTTTTATGTCATAGATCAAAACGTGAAAATATGTAGAGGCTTTGTTAACCACAGACCTTATTTCAGGTGATATAGCAAAAGCCCATTCAAAAAACCCATAGACTTTACAGCGTTGGAACCGGAAGTCCTAAAATGCTAACTCGCTTCCGGATTTTGCCTACAAAAACGCATCATCCCTGGGGCACTCTATTAATACATTGTTAATTAAATCAGTTCTTAATTTAATCAAGCAGAGCGAGAGCTTGAGTACCTGTGATTGGAGACGTACATGATTGGGACTCCTGGGATCTTCCGAATCCTCCTTTTTAGGTCCCTGTCCACTGTGGCCACAATGTAACACTTGTGCTAGAGGAGCAAAAGGAAATCCTTCAATCAGAATGTAGAGCAAAATATAACATGTATCGGCTCTGAGGTTACAATTATTTCATAGTCCCGAATTATTAATTTTACACTGAACTCATTGAACAAATCTAATTGTTTTATTTTTTTTAACTTTTATTTTTTTGGGGATCTCAGTTTAGTTTAGTTTTTTTATGAAACTGTACATTTGGTATCTTTTAAACCTCATAATGCATTCAAAATATGCATACGATTTTTGCACTGGAACGTAATCTTATAACAGGCATAACTTTTAACATTTAATATGTCTGAATAACTTCCCATTTTATTGAATAGTGTAAATGTGAAAATTTATTTTTTATGAATAGAAAAACAAGAACATCCATGAGAATCTTATGAAAAATGATATAAAAAAATAACATTATATTAAATGTATAAGAATTATTATAGAATTACCAGTATTGACTCCTTTGAAACCAATGAATTTGACTGCTCAAAAATAGTCCAAATATATGGATCCAACAAAACATCAATATTACTCTGTAATGTTTTCAAACAAAGTATATTAATTTTACTTGCATAAACTTTCACTTCCAGATGAAAAAGTTAAACCACTGCAGCATGTTTCACTGTTCGTGAATCTTTTTTCATTTATGAGGGAATACGAAACAATTCTAACCTCACAGCTAACAAAGTTCTCATACCTGTGTTACTCTTTGTACCAAGCAGTCATCAGCATACGTTCCTTTATGTGAGCAAGGCAAGCGTTCAAAGCGGGGATCTTTGGCAATCCTGCACAAAATGTTCAAAAAGCCATAAAAATCAAGGAAGAAAGAGTAGCCATTTTCACATATGAAAACTGCAGTAATATTGTCAATATTATCTTTTCTGTTAAAAGCCACATCTGCTGTTCACACATGCAATAGCTTCCATATTTTAACCATTTTGCTACCATTAACACATCAGCACAGAAATGCTGCTGAAACTCTGTGATGACATCAAATTGGAGAAAGAGTGTTACTATACAAAGGTAATTTCCAGCAAATGACACTGCTGATATAAAAGGTATTGTTTAGAGCTGTGGAATATCGTTTTTATGATGCATTGCGATGCTGATGTGAACGATTCTGCATCGATGCATAAAAACAAAAGAGATTTTTAAAAATGGTCTTTCATTGTATTTAAAAGGTTAGTTCACCCAAAAATGAAATTTCTGTCATTAAGTACTCACCCTTGTGTCGTTCCACATCCGCAAGACCTTCGTTTATCTTCAGAACACAAATTAAAGATATTTTTTGGGTGAACTAACCCTTTAATGAACTTAAAAGTAAAAAAGAAAAACTTATCTTGATTTTTATTCTATTTTTGTTTACATACGGTATATTATTGAAATTTGTTGTTCTTTATTTACTGCTGACTGGATTAAGCCATAGAGAGAGAATTGACGTAATTCTGTTACAATGACAATAAAGAAATCTTATATTAGAAATATATATTAGACAAAAATAAAAAATGTTAAACAACTGACAGTAATATCCAGTCATGTTTTTTGTCAAGTTCTTCAGTTTTTAATAAAAAATATAGGTGATTTATGTAATGAATAATTGACAAGACAAGCATATTAAGCAAATGTTTTGCTGAATGTGCGCATAAAAACTTATTTGCAAAATAAGTTGTTGATTTTGCATAAATAGCTGATTACTTTCAAACGATTATTATTGTGCCCTTTCATTATTCCATTAATTACCTTTAAATCACTTATTTAAACAAAATAAAAAAGGACATTTAAATAAAAACATTTACCCAGCACAACAAAAAATATTGGTTCAAGACACTATTATTGTTACATGTATGTCATAAGTGTGTATTACCGCAAAGCCACTCGAAACTTCATCCCTAGTTTCTCAAGCTCAGCCATCACACAGTCTGTGATGCAGGGGACACCTGAAAACCACAAAAGAAATTACTACACATTACTCATGTGATCATGGAGAAAAAGAAAAAAGAAAAAAAAATGCATAAAACCATATTAGCATGAAAAGTACAAAAAGTATGTGTTATCAGTTTAGTCAGATTGTGTTTGTCAAAAATTGTGACTTGTATCAGATCATATTTTATTAGTAATCAATGCAGAAATTGTGATTTCAAAGGGTTCACAAACATTTCTCACAACTATTCCCCATTTAAAGGATCATGATCAATCACTTCGACTGACTGGGTTGTAATTTTTTTTATCATGTTATTTTCCCCCACCCTCCTCTCTATCTCCACCTGTAGTTAAAATTAAAACACAAAACAGTTGTGCTTCGACACCGCTCTTCTGAGCAGATGAATCTGATGGTTTGAGGAACTAGGGACCGAGAAATTACTGGCGATCACCATATCAGAGAAGATTGATCATACTGCACCAAGACACACTAATAGTAAGAAGAATTTCCAATAAAAAAAAGTATATTTAAAAAAAAAAAAAAAGATCTATGCGGCGATTCAGATTATTTGTTGGTTTAGGTTGTCACGTCACGTTCCCTTTTTAGCTGCAGACAGTTGTGTGATTTTCCAGAAGTAACCAAGACCTGTAGTTTAGAACTATACATGTTATTCATGATCAACATGCCACGAATTATAAGCATGGAATTTTCTTGCCAAAACCCAGCTCACAAGTTTTAAATTTAAAATCAATATAGTAGGCTTATGTATTAAAACAGGTTAAGGCAAGGACATTTTTTCATGGACTTTCATTAAACTTCCATAGTGCAGCTTTAAAATGACTTTTCACTAACATTTCGCTAACGTTTACCTATGCACTTTTGATTTCAGCAAATCAGTTTGAGCAAACACAGAGAACATGATTAATATTCATGAGCCCAGCAGCCTATCAGACCTTAGTGTGTTTTATATTATTAGTAATAGTATTATTTTTTAGGATTGTTAAGTCATTTTTACAGAAACACTGAATAATTTCTCAAGCACCGCCACTACCCCATAATTCTCTAAGTTCTGTTTCCATTCATTTATGTTTGCCACATTTTAGTCCGAATTACTATAATTCTATCATAAAAACCTTTGACTGACGTTTCTTAAAAGTCCAGTTATTCATTCAAATGATTTTCCGGATTAATGCATCTTCGAAAAAAGCCGTCTAATTCTACAGCCAATGTGTGTGCAGAGTATTGGTAAATTACATAAAACTGTGTCTTTATCTGTATATGTAGACCACATATTTATGTTATGTGTATTTGTATACAGTATACAAAAAGTGTATGCCATGTGTGGCATGTGTACAGTAAACTGTGTTGAACACTGTCATTTCTGTTCAGTGCTGCTGCATAGGAATCCCTACAGTGATCAACACATCCAAAATACATTCACTCACTTCACATTAGCTTGCTGGAAATAAATTCTGAGAAAAGAACGTGTGCACTTACATTTAGCATAGAGACAGTCCATCATTCCCTGGACAATATCTAATTTGGCCTTAATAGAAAAGTTGATAAAGTTGGTATCAACAAGGATGTAATATGGAGGTCCGAGCTGGGTGTTGTATTGAAAGAACAGACACGATGGATACTTTGCTCTGGAAAGAGAAAAAAAAAATGGTTTAAGGCATAGATTATTGCTCCTTAAACAACTAATGCAAACACTCAACATATTACTATAAATATCTCTATATGAATTGCACTGATCGTTTTTTTGTTTTCTATGTTGCTCCAAGCACCGCATGAAGGTTTTTTTTTCTAAGAGCTCAATGTGGCTATCTCTAAATTCATATGAAATAAGCATAAACTCAGAACTCAATTTAATGCAATATATGAAACTCAATGGGGGTTTATTTCTTCCTGAATTAAAACAATTTTATCAAACATTTCAAATAAGACTGCTAAAACATGACTCTCCTGTTCCATGGCAAGCTCTAGAAATAAATATAAGCCATTCTGTTCACTTAAAACAACTCTCCTCTGCCTGTGTTATAAAATGCTCAATGAAAAATTATGGACCAATTGACCAAAGGTTGAAAAAAAATTAAATAACGGGAGGCCAATTTTATATACTAAAGACTAGACTACACCCCGTAGCATAATAATTGTTTATGTAGCGGTGAACAAAGCCCTTTGTCTTTAAAGCTTGGTCTGACTGTGGCATTCGCACTCGAATAACTTTTGTGAGGAGGGCCTTAAATCATTTCAGTGTTTTTTTCTCTTATACTTGACTGAGGTCAGCTCTGAAGGCCTATGGCAGGTCCTCAAATAGCAGTAGGACGTAGTGTAAGTGTTTTGAACTGCGAGAGGCATTATACTTTCTTCCCAACTTGAATACAGAAGGCAGTCTGGTGGAAGCTAGATATTTTACTTCATAACTTGTTAAATATGGATTTTTTTCTTACACAAACACATCACTTCACTTCAGAAGGCCTTATTAACCACCCGGAGCCGTGTGAAGTACACGTTTATGATGGATGGAGACACTTTCTTCAGCTCATACTCGTTAGTCGCGTTCACTGCTGTTATAAAGCTCGGATGCGTCAGGATATTTATTAATATAACTCAGATTGTGTTCATCAGAAAGAAGAAAGTCATATACACCAAGGATGGCTTGAGGGTGAGTAAAGCTTGGGGTAATTTTCATTTCAAAGTGAACTAATCCTTTAAAGAACACTTAAAATGTTTAAAATAAGACAAAAACAAGCAATAAAATAAAAGCAATAGTTGTTTTTAGTAAAACATTTTATTATTATTTCTTTTTTTTTAAAGAAAAAATATATTTTTCTAGTTAGGCCAAGCTCTAAAATATATTAACAAGTAAAATTCCTTACCCAGAAAATTACTAACATCCATTAAAAAAAATAAAAAAATTTAAATGAAAAAAAGCATGATCCCAGAAGAACAATCAGCTTCAATAAATTGTCTGAATTTAACATATTCATTTTACATTTAACAACATGTTTTGAAAACTAAACTGCCATTATAGCATGGAGCCGGGCCTTTGAATATTGTTGTGGGCAATTGTTGTGACTTTCATTGTATGGACAAAAACTGCTGTATATTCAAATATCTTTTATGTTCTGCAGAAGGAAGAAATCATACAGGTTTGGAGCAGCATGAAGGTGACAAACTGAACGATCATTTTGGGGTAAATTATAAAATAAAGAGGATTTAGAAAGTTAAAAGTACACAGTAAAAGATAATGCGTTTCCATTTAAAGTTTTGCAAAATGTGCATTTATCACAAATAGCTTGGGTGCATCTACTGATAGCTTCATTTACTGGACAGTATTATTATTAAACCAAATATTGCATTATTATATTGATTATTTGAAGTTCTGTAGTTGTATTATTTGTGTTAAAAAGTGAACTTCTGATAAAGGTTAACACACCTCTGGGAACTGCATTGATTACCTTTCATGTCTAAACCTAACTTTTCCCTAACAGCTAGTTTACATTTAAAGAAAAATTTGATTAGATATATAATTAAGGTGTATATTGTGAGCAAATGTTGATATGTCATGCCATTCAAATAAGCAGACTTCAGTTTCATTTGATGCATGGTGACAAACACAATATAAGAGAGAATTCAAACTTACACTTCTCGTTCTTTAATGGCTGACGGATCTTCTTTCTTCTTCTTTTGCGTTTTTGCTCGGTCCTTTTCTTTTCTAGACAAAAAAACAAAAACAAGCAAAGCTTTTAGCAGATGTTCAAAGAGCAACACAGTGATTCACTGATGCCAATAATCTCGTTTTGTAAAATTCAGTTGATGACTAAAATGAATCACGGTTCAGACTCAAAACTACAGTACAATATTCAAAATCAGCTACATATCAGTATGTATTCAGCTCAGTGTTTTACAACATGCTTGCTTCATTGACTATAATCCAGTGTGGTTCTGCAGGAAAAAAGATGGATGCAGCTTCCTGTAAGAAATTACAATTTGGTGGATTTTTTAAATATTATATGAAGGTTAAATGTTTATTCAAACAGTCACTGAATGTTATTGATTACTTTATTGTACTGTACTATTGGATGAAGACACTTTCTGCGTTCAGATCTAAAACTACATTTATAAAACTAACATTTGGGCGCTTTGATATCAGGTTTATTAATTCAAAGACCAATATACAGTACAGTCCAAAAGTTTGGAACCACTAAGATTTTTAATGTTTTTAAAAGAAGTTTCGTCTGCTCACCAAGGCTACATTTATTTAATTAAAAATACAGTAAAAAACAGTAATATTGTGAAATATTATTACAATTTAAAATAACTGTGTACTATTTAAATATATTTGACAAAGTAATTTATTCCTGTGATGCAAAGCTGAATTTTCAGCATCGTTACTCCAGTCTTCAGTGTCACATGATCCTTCAGAAATCATTCTAATATGCTGATTTGCTGCTCAATAAACATTTATGATTATTTTCAATGTTGAAAACAGTTGTGTACTTTTTTTTTCAGGATTCCTTGATGAATAGAAAGTTCAAAAGAACAGCATTTATCTGAAATACAAAGCTTCTGTAGCATTATACACTACCGTTCAAAAGTTTGGGGTCAGTAAGAATTTTTATTTTTATTTTTTTGAAAAGAAATTAAAGAAATGAATACTTTTATTCAGCAAGGATGCATTAAATCAATCAAAAGTGGCAGTAAAGACATTTATAATGTTACAAAAGATTAGATTTCAGATAAACACTGTTCTTTTGAACTTTCTATTCATCAAATAATCCTGAAAAAAAATATTGTACACAAATATTTTGTACAATTGTACACATTAAATGTTTCTTGAGCAGCAGATCAGCATATTAGAATGATTTCTGAAGGATCATGTGACACTGAAGACTGGAGTAATGATGCTGAAAATTCAGCTTTGATCACAGGAATAAATTACTTTGTGAAATATATTCAAATAGAAAACAGTTATTTTAAATTGTAATAATATTTCACAATATTACTGTTTTTTACTGTATTTTTAATTAAATAAACGTAGCCTTGGTGAGCAGACGAAACTTCTTTTAAAAACATTAAAAATCTTAGTGGTTCCAAACTTTTGGACTGTACTGTATCTCACTGCTCGCCAGTTTCGGTGTATATAATTTATAATCTAAGTACTTTGTAATGATTTTTTATTACATTAGATTCTCTTATTTATGACACAACATTTCCAAAATGTCGAATAAATGCATTTCAATCCATGTCTTGCTTACAGATAAACAATAATAACACAAACAGTGATACTCACAGCCTCGCATCCTTCATACTGATCATTCTCTTCATGGTCGCATATTTTCTCTGCTTCTTCTGCTTCCCCTAATTCACACAAACACAATTTATCATTCATCCAAAGAAGCGATTATGTACATTATTAAACAAACATTGTTGAGATAAACCCTTAATTTTTACCATGACGGCTCGAGAAATTCACTCCAGCCCTCGTGTCGTGTGCGTTAAACTGTCGACGTCATTATCACGCGACGCACTGCACATTTCACTTACGCTGCGCCATTTCCTACGTCAGTTCTTGCGCTCGATACTGCGGTGTTTCCGGTTCTCAACAGAACAGACATCAAGGTAAATATCCAGAAGACAATACTGCAGCTGTTCGCTGAATATGAATCGTTATATGAACTGTCAAACAGCACTTCTAGGCGTATTGTTTACTTTTAGCCACATTGTGGGTTTGTCAGTACTGAATGTTGGCTGTGTGAATGACATTGTTTGATGATTTGGCGTCGCATATGTTCTGTTTATGAGAGTTTCAGATGTGTAAGGTTAGATATGGGTTGTTATTTCGTTAGGAAACATGCACTAAACATTTCAAGGACTTTTTTCCGCTGTGTTTTGCTTCACTAGTATGCACCAATGTGGTGCTATATGATGTTAAAGCCTGTATTGATAACAGGATGTTCATGTTTAAAGACCCACATTACATCACGGAGGAGCTGCAGTAATTATTTAGCAGAAAAATGTCACTCTGTGAAACAAACTAACAAAAAATCGTGCACGTGTAGATCTGCCTTCTTGCCAGATGTAGACAGGAGCTCATGAGAATGGGTGCTAAGTTGTTTCTTTATTCTTAAATTGAATTATTAAACACATACTCATCTTGATAGTTATAATATCTTTAAAATTCAGCACAAAATATTTTTTATCCCTTTAAATCCTTTGCTTTTTGCAAATGTAATAGATCACACAGTCCTGTTTCACAACTCACTTCACTGCTTTCAGAAAGTATTCCCACTTTATGTTGCAATGTTATGCTAAAATGTTTTATTTGTACACTTCTGTTCCGTCTACACTCTATAACCCACAATGATGACGCAAAAACAGATTTTTGATGTGTGAAAAGGCATACCAGAGTAAAAACTATGTCATGAGGTCAAAGGAACTGCCTGCAGAGCTCAGAGGCACACAAAAATCAGTTTTATGGCATAATGGGGGACTGGTTGAAGGAAAACTGAACAGAGCGAAATATAGAGATGTCTTTAAAGTGATGAAAATGTCTGTCATCATTTACTCGCCCTCATGTCGTTCCAAAATTGTAAGATATTTTGAGAAATGTGTTGGTGTTTGTTATTTATTTTGTCCATACAGTGAAAGTCAGTGCTGTTTGGTTTCCAACGTTCTTCAAAATATCCTCTTTTATGTTCCACAGGAAATCCATAAATCCAGCTGTGCAGAGCTTGTTGCGTCATTCCCAACAAGACTTGACTTCGCTGTCCAAGGTGCTTCAACTTAGTATTGAGTTAAAGGGTTAGTTCACCCAAAAATGAAAATTCTGTCATTTATTACTCACCCTCATGTCGTTCCACACCTGTAAGGCTTTCGTTCATCTTAAGAACACAAATTAAGATATTTTTTATGGAATCCGATGGCTCAGCGAGGCCTGTATTCACAGCAATGACATTTCCTCTCTCAAGATTCATAAAGGTACTAAAAACATATTTAAATCAGTTCATGCGAGTTCAGTAGTGCGCCAAAAAAAACTAAATAACAACTTTTCAACAATATAGTGATGGGCCGATTACAAAACACTGCTTCAGAGCTTTACGAATCGAATCAGTGACTCGGAGCGCCAAAGTCACGTGATTTCAGCAGTTTAGCCGTTTGATAGGAGATCCGAGTCACTGATTCGATTCGTAAAGCTCTGAAGCAGTGTTTTGAAATCGGACCACCACTATATCGTTGAAAAGTCTTTATTTTGTTTTTTTGGCGCGCAAAAATATTCTCGTCGCTTTATAATATTAATATTGAACCACTGTACTCACATGAACTGATTTAAATATGTTTTTAGTACATTAATGGATCTTGAGAGAGGAAATGTCATTGCTGGCTATGGAGGCCTCACTGAGCCATCGGATTTCAACAAAAATATCTTAATTTGTGTTCTGAAGATGAACAAAGGTCTTACGGGTGTGGAACGACATGAGGGTGAGTAATAAATGACATTATTTTCATTTTTGGGTGAACTAACCCTTAAAGTGTGTCATTGTGATATTTCAGTGTTTTTCTTTTCTTTTAAAAAAAATAGATTTGCAAAGTTATCAGAAATCTGTTTTGTGCTTTGTCATCTTGGGATATGGAGTATGATGTAAATAATAGAAAAAAAAATTAAAAGCATTTTAGCAGAAGTCTGCAGTATAACGAAGTGTGAAAAAATGCTCTGTGCATGTTTGTATATTTCAATGAAAATCCTTCACAAAGCCTGAATTGTATGTTTCCTGTCCTTTTCCCCAGTAGGAGAAGACATGGGAGAGGTGCTCAGGACCAGATAGGACAGCAGAAGTCGAGGCAGACTCTGAGCTCACAGAGGTCTGAGCGGAGGCTGAACATGGTCTGATGGACCGCCTCTTTTTGCTGACCTTTGTCTTCTGTTCAGTCTTGTGGGTTTTGTTCTGGGAGGTGCGCTGGAAGAAAGGCAAGGAAAGTCAGATTGAAGAATGGCTCCAGAGGCACAGCCTATCCGAATACAAGTATTTGTTTGAAGGTTAGTTAAATGCTTTAAAAACAAACACTTTTGGTTCTTGAGAGCATTTGGGGGATTATATATTATATATTATGTCCTGGTCATATTTCAAGTTTATTAAAATTTATTTTACAATACACATTGTTTCAAAGCAGTTCAAACACTGTTATGTCTTAGTGCTTTTCCATATAGTTTTAGGACTGGTCAAAGATGGTATATAAAGATGACATGAGTAAAGATCTAGCTATATTATATTTATAGTATTGTCTAGCACATATCATTGGCACAGTGACCTATGCATAGGATTGCAAAAGGGCGGAAACTTTCAATGGGAAGTTAAGCTGGGGAATTTTGGGAATATTCCAAGTTGGACACTTAATGAGAATTTACAGGAATTAAAGGGGATTCATTGGAAATTTGGGGTAATTTATACAAACATTCATCACATTTTTTTGGCCATAAGCCAACATGCATGCAAACTAATACACATTTTAAAAATAACATTTTAACTGTACCCAGCATCATGTAGTTTTTGGGATCAGTTGGCTGTAGGCTAACTGTTGAAACTGAGATGAACAGACTTCATACACTTTATGAAGAAGTGAAATTAGTTTTGAGACAAGTCAGCAACAATCTGCAGCTTTTTTTTTTGCTCATGCACATCACACTGCATAGTGACGCGAGCGAGCCTCGGCCAAAACAGTGACTGAACGTGATTCACCGACATCATGTCAGCTTTCAGAGACAACCTAGGAAGTCCGGGAAGTTCACGTGCAGGGTAGAAATTCAACTGAATTTGCTTTAAATCTGTTGGTTTTAACTACTTTATAGTTTATAACTACATTTAAGTTCATCTTTATAGGCTAACCTACATTTTTGCAAATTTCCAGTTTGTTCCCTTTAATTCCCATTAATTCCAATAAATTCCTGTTAATAATTCCCATATATTCCTGTGAATTGGAGTGAATAGAAAGTTTCCATCTTTGAAAATTCACTAACATTTTTTGCATGTTGCATTATTTTCATGACAAATAAGAACTTTCCCTTCCAAAAGTTTCATTATCGCAATGCATTTCCAAATGAGTCCGGTTCATCACGGTGTGATTACATACTGTTCCTGACCCTGAGTTTTTTTTGCACGGTTAGCTAACCGTGATCAACTGTGCTGCTGGTGTAACACTATTAGTAACATTAGAGGTCAACTAATATTGGATTTTACTGATAGTGATAATTAAGTTGGGCAGTACCTGCCGATAACCTATTATTTAACGGGGTTTCCACATGTCCTGGAAAACCTGGAAAATTGATAACAGATTTTCCAGTCCTGAAAAACACATGGAAAATTATAGAAAATGTAAAATCTCCTGGAAAATCTTGTTGTAAAAAATCAAAAATTATTTGAAAAAATCTTCTTGGGTTTTTCTTTAAACAAGAACAAAGAGTTTTTCACTGGCCCAAAACAATTAGCATGATTAGAAAGTGCTATGTTCAGGGACGCAGAGTTTTGACATGTGTGAGAAGTATTTTGAACGATGACGTTTAGTCTTGTATTGCCACTTGCAGCGTAGCTAATGTTGTTAACTGATCAAATGTTTGCAGTGAATGTCAACAGGTAAGCAGCTACCTAATTCAGTAACTTCAGTAATTTTCAGTACCGAGTTGGTATCGCGGTCGGTACATTTGACAACACTATTGCCTACCCTACCTTTAAGCCCAAGAGCAATATGTCACATGCTGGCCAGTGTACCTAGTGGAAGCCATGCGGCTGGTAAAAGTATGAGTGTCAGTGCTGGTGTCCTTAGCATCAGCCTGCCCATATAAACTCATGCAAGTCAAGCATTGCTCTGAACAGGCATACAAAATAGGAGTGGCAACAATTGCTGGTACAGAACAGTACTCAATAAAAAAGTGAACATCAATATTCAGCATATCGCATTCGCACACTGCAGAATGCTGTTTATCAGCTATACAACCTAGTCAAAACCACCTCTCAGCAAAAACGGGGCTCAGCCTTGGCATGATATGTGGTGAGCCAATGGCTGCTTGACTCGAATGCCCTTGCACAGACAACAGATATCACAGCCTACGTCACCGACCCCTCCGGGGGGAAATTCTTGCAGCGTAATAACTTGGACTTTGAAAGGTGTCGTAAGCAGCACCTTAGGCACATAGCCACACCTAGGCTTCAGCGTGAATACACAGACATTCTGTCCAGACAAGTGGGGGTTAATAGACAGTTGCAGGTCTCCCACATGCTTTCAACATGCTAAAGCAAGCAAGAGCGCTGTCTTCAACAAGAACACTGGCAGCTGAGAGAGTGCCCTCAGATCTAACGCCAAGTCCCAAACAGGGATCATATAGAGACGAGGGGAAATTAACCACCTTCCTTCCCATCAAAAAGCCATCTCTAAAATATGACTCCCAACAAAGCATTGTTCTACCTGAGCATTAAATGATGCGATAGCAACCACATACACCTTAAGTGTAGAAGGCGAGTAGAAAAGATAAAATGACTGACACAAGAAATTATCAAATGACTGACACATTCTGGGTCTTCATTATGCGTCATGCATCAATCCACGAACACCTTCCATTTATGAGCGTTAAGAGCTGCATCAGCTCCGGGAACTATGGCTGGTTGGGTCATTTTGGTGCAATTAACAGTAATGGTTCCCACTCCATCCCGACCTTCTGCAGCAAAAGTGGCAGATATGCAAAGCATATTTGCAGATTCTGGGCTAATGGCTCAACGGGAGAGCATGATGAGGAAAAGAACAGTGGGCGATGTGTATTCAAATGCGTTAGATAGATTGGTTAGTGTGATCCATGCTTTGATCCCAAAAGCTGTCAACACAACCCAGAAATTTGATAAACTAAAACTGATTTGTGGGAAGAGATGGTCCAAAATTGGTCAGAAAAGTCAAAGAGCCCTATTTTAACGATCTAAGCACATGGTCTGAAGCACATGGCGCAGGTGCACTTAGGGCATGTCCACATTCTCTTTTGCTAGTTTAACGATGGAAACACATGGTCCAAAAGGGTTGTTCCTATTCTCTCAATGAGTCATGTGTGTTTTGGCCGTAACGTGCAATAAACCAATCCGAGTCTCATCTCCCATTCCCTGTAAGAGCCAGGTGCGCTTGCACCATGGCGGATTCGCTATTTACATGGCAGAATTTGCAAGTGGAAAGACTAAACGCTTCTCCAGAGAGGAAATGATGTGTTGCTGTGTGTCCCTGTGTGTGTAACAAGCAGAGTGTACACACGTTGTACATCCACCTAATGGGCGCATATTACTAACGCCCTTTAAATAACAAAAATAATAAAAAATACTGCGGCATTGACATCAGACCAGAATGTTTATTTTGATTTTCCATAAAATTTATAGGTAACCGAGTAGAAAAGAAAATAGTAAGTAGTCTGCTGTGCTCACAATAGGAAGCTTTACTTGTAAATATTAAGATGCAATAGCTCTGATTAATTTTAAGTTGTAATTTTGTCCACCCTTTAAATGTGTAATAGCAATGACATCTGAGAACCTAAAGTAAATGTGCTTAAAAAAAAAAAAAAACTCATTAAAGGACAGAGCAAGAACCTAATGTAATTCAGTTGAATGGTAAATTTTACCCTCTTTAACTTACTACTGTTGCTACTAAATTTCTGCTAAAATAACCAGACTGAAAAAAGAGTAAGAAATGTATCTGTCAATCAGATGTGAGTGTATACATGAGGCCCTTGGACTTTGTGCTGGCTAGATCGCACACAAATATGCCACCGAACAAAGTGTTGGCGCAGTTTCACTTTCCGTCTGGTCACATCTTACTTCTATTAGTGTGTGTTCATTTATGAATGTGTATGTTCCTGTGTGTGTAGATGTTCAGACTCTGGAGGAGCTGAGTTTATGTGTGCTGTCTCGACTGGAGGAAGTAGTAAAGGAAAAGCATCACTGGAGGGAGATCACTGAGGCCCACGTGCAGCTGCTCAGAGACTTTGCCTTCCAGGAGTGGCTTTGTTCCCAGAGCCTGGAGCACTACTATCACACGTGAGTGCTATTCAGTAAACTTCAAAAGCGATCTATACATCAGCCTTCTATCAGGTGTATTTCGGGCTTGTTTATAATTAATAGTCCTGTTTATGCAGACTGTTTTCTTTTTCATGGTTATTACTGGTATTTTTGTTTCACAATAAACTGTAGCTGGCATTTAGTTAAACATAAACTCTTAAGGCAGGAACACACCAAGCCGACGGTTGGCCATCGGCAGTTTTTGTTTGGCGGCCAACCCCGTAGTCTGCTTTCGTCGCCACTAGTTCGTTGACGTGGGCTAGGTGTGTTCCTGCCTTTTATAGCTTCTGTCTGGACTGCCTCTTCACAGAAAGGAAAAAATTTAATATTTTTGTTATAAGAGACAACAAAAAGAACTTTGTGCATCAAAACCACTCCTTTCCTTGTAAAAAAATTAACGATTTTTAAAAGTCAATGAATTTGCGACAGCTGAATGTAACACTTTTGACAAGCCAAACATGTCAGTCTCTGAGTAACAAGTCAATTAAGCCACGAAATAAACTTTATTCTGTAAAATAAGCATAATTAACTATAGCAAAAAGCATTTCAAACTTCTCCAGCACATTTTATAATTACCCAAAATTCGAACATAGTTCACCCCTCACACATTATCACGTCCGTCAAAAACGTAGGCTGGCTGTCGGTTGGAATGTTAGTGCTAAAAGCATCGATATTACACACTCATGGGCATTGATCACTTCACTGTATAATTTCCAGCTAAGAAATACATAATTATTACCTTACAATCCATCTGTTTTCAAATCCACATTATTTGAATATCACAACATCGATGTCTGTCAAAAAATAATGTACACAAATTTGAATCCGAATGATCAGGGAGCTGAGTAAAATACTTCACACTAGGGCTGTCATGATATCAGATTTTTCACTACTAAATTATTGATATATTAAGACATTATATTGAGACATTATTATTCATCCATATATTATTCAGACACTATATATATATAAATATATATATATTTTACTAGTGTGTGCAGGACACTATAGTTAATTTATGTAAGTGAGGATAGCAAAATAAAGTAAACTGTGACACATTGTACCCAAAAATTCTTCATACAGTGGACTACCAGAAAAATTTATAAAAATTTGGAACCAAAAATTATTCAGACACTTTGACCTGACCATGCTTTGCTTAAGTGTTATCTGACATAATTGAGATTTATATTTTCTGACACAGTTTAACTCTGAGATCCTGTCATATTTTATTACCATTTTTTTAAACTATAGTGAATATACTGTATTAATGAATGAAATGTTCAAAGTGTCTGAATACATTTTGGTTTGACTGTGTATATACTGTATAAAATTTTACAATTTTACATTTTTTTTGTAGAATCACACCATTCCATACAAAAGAAACAATTAAAATTAATGGCATTCAGTTTGAAATAACTTCCTTCTGTGAACTGATATGGCTTCTTATCACATTATTTTTTTTATGGTATTCTTTCAAGTGATAAAGTCTAGGTCGATTGCATTATAAATATACATTATCCTTTTGAAAATACCCCAGATGGCTTGAAGAACACCGACAAAGCATATACTGTCACAATGGTGTGTTAATTGATGTTTTTTTAATTTAAAAAAACTTTAAACAAAAGTTCTCGCACAGACGGGCATACCTAGTATGTTTGCCTTGCTCACCGAGAGATGTCTGCGCTGGCTCGGTCATGTCAGCTGCGTGAACACTGGCCGAATGCCCAAAAACTTGCCACTGGCTTCAGGCCAGTAGGTAGGCCTGTACTTAGCTCCAAAGATGTGTGTAAACAAGACCTAAAGACTTCTGGAGTTCTGCAAACATCCATTACTCCATCAATCTCATCTAATATATAATTGATCTCCTTCTTTGTATTTTGGCAGTCTGAAGACCCTGGGCTGCACTACTCTGGATGATCTAGCCCAGTTTGACAGCCAGCTTCAGCTCTCTCTGGCAGCGTGGGGCTATTACTACGAGGATTACATCAAACTGTCCACAGGCGTGAGGGTCCTCCAGGCATCTAAGGGAAGCAGAGATCAAGACTACGAGATTCAGCTGGTGCACAGCCTTGCTGAGAGGCGGCTGAATGAGAAGTGGTCTTTTGGTATGTGCCATACTGTTGGAATTTATTCACATTTACATCGAGCTACTCAAATAGGGAGCAGGTTTAGCATTGTATGATATAATATTCGGAGAGCTAATTTAGTAGGGATGGGACGATACATCGATTCTCGATCGATACAATGAATCTGGACCGATCCTGATATTTTCTCTCTAATCGATTCTGAGCTTAGTTTTAACAGCAGATGGTGCTCTAGGCTAGTTTTTAACTGCACACGCTCACGAAGAAGACTGCTGGAATTGGCTTCAACCTTTTCGACCTTTATGATCGATTATTTTAGGTTTAAGTTGTGTGTGTAAAGGAACCGGAAGCAGACAGTCTACGAGTGTTTCTAAAGCACGTATAGTAGTGAAATCTGCTGTTTAAAAACTAAGCTCAGAATCGATTCGAGAGAGAATCGCGATACATTCGTAAAATACCAGAATCGCTCTAGATTCTTCGTATCGCAAATCGAGATTCGATGTATTGTCCCAGCCCTATAATTTGGCTCATCTTAACTTTACAGATGGTACTCAACCAGAATAAGTATTTTGCCTTTGCGGGTACTTACTGCCAAGTGGTGCTTAGGATGCTTTTGTCACAGTTTAGAATTGTTTTTTGTTTTTTTAAAATGTTGACTCTTTTGGCTTATAGTTAACTGGTAAACAGTCTCCAAATGAGCCTATGATCTCTCTCTCTTTCTGTCTGTGTTTATTGCCACCTACTGGCATGACAATGTAATAGATGTAATAGATACATGTGGGCCCATAGCCAATGTATTTTGAATGTCATATTTGTACCAGACCTCAAAACTAACCCGGCCCGGGCGGCGACCATGCTTCCACGATACATGGTGCGTAGCCCCTAATAAAATTTCAAAACACAATAAGAAGCTCCTTTAAGTAAGAGAAATGATACACATTAATTACAAGCCACACAACTCAAAATATAATATTATAAAACAACCAACAAATAAGACATTCTTTAACAATCATGCAACTGGAAATACTATAAACTATAAACAAAGCAGAAATATTAACCACATCAGTAAAGCGTGTTTATTTTACCAACCACTCAGAACTGATACCCAGACAATGTCAAAGAATGTTACATAATTAACCGGTTGTTCAGCACTCATACACGGCCACCAGATCATAAAGGTACAGTCGATGTAAAAATCTCTCTGCCTCACTTCCCCGACAGCGAGTTAAACGCTGTAAAATCACAACCCCTCAAACACAAACCAAAAAAACAAAAAAAAACAACTTCTGTTGCCACAACTCTTATCTGAAATTCATCACTTGCTGTTGAATCATATTTAATAAACTTCATCTCCCAGAAAAGCATGATCAGCCTCCAAAAAGCTCAATCTTTTTTTCCTTTTTTTTTTTTTGTTAAAATTCCTGTTGATCACACCAACTCTTTGTCTATGGCAGTGGTTCCCAAACTTTTTAGAGTGTCGTACCCCCTGAGAGGTTTACCATCCTTCTCTTTACCGACCCTCTCTTTTCCACTTAGACTGCAGTCATACCTTTTCCATTAAGGGACAATATTTGTCCCCTAAATTGATTTTCAAGTGATTTTTTAGATTTATGAATAACTTTATAAAATAATGTTTTTAATAAAAAAAAATTCAATTAGTCATGTGACGGTATCAAAGTTTCATATTGCGATTAATTGCTGAAGCTTTTGTCACGGTATACGGTATTATCACAATATTGAAATAAGTGTTGTCATAGTATAACAGGTTTAAGAACTCTTTTTGTAATAACAATAAAAAATCTGAATGTTTAAATACAATAATACAATACACAAAAAATATATAAAGTAAAATTTTCAAACAGATTAAAGTGCAAAAGAATTAGGCTATAAAGAACAACAGGTAACTTTACAATAAGGTCTCATTATTTAATGCATTAAGATTGAGCAATAGCTACATTTGTTACAGAAAGTATTATTTTTGTTAATGTTAGTTAAGAAATACAACTGATCATTGTTAGTTTTATCTCAGGTCCATTAAATAAGTTCTTTTGATTTTAGTAATGTTATTAAACAGTAACTAAGAATAATTAATGCTTTAAGTATTTTTCATTGTCTGTTTGGTGAGTTAACATGTTAACTAATGAAGCCGTATGTCTCAGTTTTACTGAACAATAACAAATAATCAGAACATTTCTAATCATTATAAGGCATGTTGTAGTCCAGATTAAAATATAAAAATGTTTAAGTTTGAAAATAAATAGCCTATTAAGTCTTTATGTATTAAGTATTTGGTGCTGTGATGAACAACATTGAGATTACAAAAAAAAATTAATGGCTGTTTGAAGCATTTTAAAAACTTCACTAGTGCAGCTGCTTTGTTTGCGGGGTTTCTGGGGTAACCGCTGCATTCCATCAGCGCCCTCTGCTGTCAGAGAGTGAACATGGACTTTCATTCAGCGGTCTCCTTCACTCGTTCCGTCATGTGCTTCTCATGAACGTTGGGCTTGTTAACATCTGAGCGCGTGTTCTTTTGTCGCAGCATACAGCGGTGTTGTGTATTTTATTAAATTTCTTAAATGCATTAAAAAAATTAATAATTGGTAATAAATTATTATTTACGGTATTTTGAAATGCCCACAATAACAATATCGTGCATATTCATTATCGCGATATATCGCACTACCGAATATCGGCACAAGTCTAAATTCAATAGAGAAATATGCAGTGATGGTAAAAATGAAGTGATACTTTTAAATATTAAACTAAAACCGCCAGTAGGTGACAGTAAGTCACTGTCTTGATGAGCGAGTCATTGAGTTATTCATTCATTTAGTAACAAAGCAACTAGCTGTATCAATGAATAAATCATTGAACGATTGACTCTCATGATTCGTTCAAAGCTTCAGAATTGTTCACGAAACACAGATGTGTTGTAGTTCTGCTGTGACTTTCGTTGGAACTATTATTTTGTTGCAAAATAGAGTAAATACTGACAGTATTGCGTTTAAAATGCTTGCTTTGTTTGTTGACCTGTTGTATAATAATCAATGTCAGGTGTACAATCATGTGGATATTTGGAAACAATTGCGTTGTTGCTTTTTATCAACAATAAAAAAGAACACACACAGGGTATGTTTTTGTATCAAAGAATGTCTGAGTCTTAAATTGATCTCAATCCACTCTGTTTATATATTTATTCTTCGTATTCTTATGCTAAATCCACACTTTTACAAAGGTGCATTGTCGAGAACGACAGTAATGTAGTGCTATTTGCTAAGGCAGCAGTACTCTGCATGCTGCTTGTGTGGATGCAGTCAGTTTTGACCGCAAAAGATGAGGAAATTTGATTGGATGTCATGTATTTATGACATTTATCTTGTTTTGCTTTGTGATTTGTTCTCAAATAAATTTGTTAAAACAGAGAGCAAATAAAAAGGATGTTGTGTTAATTACTTCACGAGGATGTGATTTATATATTCATTTTTTTATGTCTCAATTCTCAGCAGGAGCTCTGATATTTGGCTGTACCATTGCCCTGTGCTTTCTGATAAGGGACCTCATGTTTTACGTGATTGGTAAGTCAATTACCTGACACCATTACTTTAAAGCTTAATTATGTAGTTTCAAAATGTGTGTTAACACAAATGTTTATTTGTAAATGAATTACATGATCTACAATATACATTTTTTTTTTTATGAGACACAAAAGGAATTTGTTGAACAATGTTTACATTGTTCATTCCTATTCAGCATACGCATGCAGGGACCAGGGACTGTCCGGATGTTGGTTTAGGTGTTTAATGATGACATTAATCTTACTCACTGTTGTAGTTCTCAAATCTTGTCTGTGCATAAATATGTATTTGAACTTACGTCAATGACTCAAACATCAGTCAATCTTGAGACTGCACATGCGTGTTATTTCAAATAAGCTTTTTAACACAATTTGAGCGTCATAGAAAAAACATTGCATGTGACAGTTTATCTCAGATTCTGTTGCTGATTTGAAATGTTATTTAAATGTGTGTGTGGAAGGCTGCAAGCAGTTTTTGAGATTTGAAGTTTGTTTGCATTCACTGTTGCACACAATAGGAACAGGAAAACAAATGATAACTCTGCACTTGCATTAACCCCACCATTCTGCTTCTGATGGCTGCGGTTGTGTTTTTTTCACCTCATTTCCCAGCTCACATTTTTCTCATCCTAATTTTACAAGTTGCAAGTTACAAAATGCACACACAGCGCTGACTGACTCTGATCACGGCTGGGTGTTCTCCAATCGGCTCGGGTATTACACACAATGTTAAACAAACCCTGCACCTGAAGTAATATATTGGGACCTGGCCTGGACCCAACTGGGTTCTCGGGTCACGGGTCCTCCATTAAGACCTCTAGACAGTCTGGTACCACTAGACAGTCTTTTTTGGATGTGCCCTTGATTGACCCTCTGACTCCAGCTAAGTAATCCGTAGAGTCAACTTATGGTTCTCTGAGAAGGGGAATGAGACACTGGTTCTCAATGACATGCCTTGGGCCTGCCTGTTCGTCTCCTTCAGACAAAAGAGTTGATCACGTGTATTACAGGTGCATTCTCATAAGCGCTCCGCTAGTGACGTCATGAGCTGCCGCTGGCCAATAAAATTGGTGTGTCTGTCACTCGTGCTTCAGAGACCAGTCACGCTGATGGTATTCCAATCCAAAACGCAGTGTCTCGTTCCCCTTCTCAGGGAACCATGGTTACAGTTGTAACCTGAGACGATTTATTTGGAGTTAAAATCAGAGTCAATTCAAGACAAGTGTGTACAATTTCACATGAGCTTGATGATTACAAGCCACATACCTAATTATATGTTCATTTATGCAGTTTAAGCTTTTAGTTGTATGTTTTTTCCTCTGTAATGTCACTTTGGTTTTGATTAGGTTATAATTTTTAAGTTAAAGGTGCAAAAGTAAATGATAAATAATTTTCATTTTTGGGTGAACTGTTAAGCAAATTTATACAATAAGTTAAATATTTTTGCTCTGATTACATTATTGCTGTTGTACATTTTTCAGTCATTTAATTTTAATGTGATGTGTTTTGACAGTTGTTTTTAAGACAGCACAGCAATTTATCTTTTTCTGCTGTTTCATGCTGTTGGATTGTGTGGAAAAATAGTTTACATTTATAAATTCTCATTTTTCAAACGCTCATTTATTCTCTTTAGGTGGAATAACTGTTTCCATCATCGCATTCGTCTTTACCATCAAGTTTCTGTGTGAGCTTGCTGCTCGTGTGGTCAGCTTCTTACAGAATGATGACCCTACCCGTCATGGGGACCGCAGTATCTACGACTATGTGCGGGGTAATTATTTGGACCCACGCTCATGCAAGGTCTCCTGGGACTGGAAAGAGCCACAAGAAGTGGGTCAAACCATGAGTTTCCGAGTGCAGGTAACAAATCATAAGCTTTTCACAAACATTTTTTTTTTATTTATTTGAAGTTTGTACTGACTATACATTGGGAACTTCATGCAAATCAATTAAAATAACTGCAGTATTGTGTATTAGTTATTTTGAAATCTTTCTTGCAGCTCTTTTACAAAAATGGCCAGCCATTTCCTGCACATAGACCTGTGGGACTGAGGGTAAACATCACTCACATAGAGCTGGCTTTAGAAGTCCCTGTGACCCAGGAAGTCCTTCAAGAGCCTGAATCTAATGTAGTCAAAGTGGCCTTCACTGTGCGTAAGGCTGGACGCTACGAGGTAGCTGTAAAACTTGGAGGCCTAAATGTGGCCTACAGTCCTTACTACAAGATATTCCAACCAGGTAAAATGCAAATACAGATTCCTAATGCTCACTTATACAAGCCTCATATACAAGCCATCATCCTAGAAGTGTGCATACACTGAAATGTCAGAATTTGCATAAACAATTTATGAATATAAACCCATTTTACTCAGAATCCCTTTCTACAGTATATGCCAATTTGCAAGATTGATGCATGAGCTTCATTGTCCTCTTCGTGTTCTTCCTGATGCAGTCATAAACAGAGTACAAACATCTTTTTTATTATTCATCAGTGATCAAAACCCCCTACTTTACACTTGTGCTACTGTTTTGGATGACAACAGATGGAAACTAACAGTATGTTTGAAGTAAAATCTGATGTTGATATCAATTTACTGTTTTCTCCAAAAAGGCTTAGTCCATATAATTTATGAAAGATGTGCGTTTTTAGCAAGCACCTAAAAGATACTAGGCTGCATAATTTGCTGGAAACAAAAGTTATATACATAAAACCAGCACAGGAGATCGTTTTGAACAAAATGAACAATTAAACAGAGATAATTATAGACCGTATAAAGTATTTAAAGATTCCCACAACTCCAGAGACCGTTATGATGTGTGACGACCATTATGATGTGTGATCTCGTGCCATAAGATCTTGCGAAATAAAAATGTGGCTATTTCTCATTGAGGTGAAAAGTTATCTTGTGCGATCAGCATGATGGAGTGTGAGGGTGAAATTATTATTGAAGAAATCCAATAATAATCCCATAATTTGTATGGCAACATTTTGGATTTCTGGAATAAGAAACAGCGAAAAAAGTGACAGACAAGACACAAACAATATGTAAACATTGTAAGAAAACAGTGTCGTACACCTCGGCTAACACAAGCACTATGCACACACACATACATAAAGAACAACCACAGCTCTCTACTAAAACCAGCCTTGCCTGTGAAGAAAACACTGAAAGGGCAAACAATGCTAAATGCCTTTGCATCTCAACTTCAACCGTCAAGTGCAAGAGCCATTGCAATAATGGGAGACATCAGCGCTTTCATTGCATTTTAAAGCATCTTATTGCACAGTATAATATAGAAGTATAATCGAAGACAATTGAATCGTCTTGAGCCAAGGAATCGGAGGAAAAAATCATTTTGTTATTTGCATAAACATGGGTGCAGTTGTGTACAGTTGGTGGCACTAGAGTGATTGACTGAGCTGCCATAGAGTCAATTTGAAGAAGGAGGAAGAATAATAATAAGAACACATTATAATATACACATTTTTCAATTGTATAGAGATGCCTGAGGGATTAAGCCACAGATGCCTCAGATTTAATTTGGCCACAGCTCAACTTGAGCAGATCCTCATATGTGTAAGGCCCCCGAAACAACATTCTCTACATCCAGCTCATCAGAGCTGAATGCTGCCAGCATTAGTGCCTCAATCGGATCAGAAGAAAATGAATAGTGAGATTCTGAATCCAAAATTGGGCCCTTGAAGAGCCACCTCGGCAGATGACCTGAACCATGGAGCACAGATACCTGACTCCATCCCTCGAGAAGAGAGCCAGACAAGAGCAGAGCTAACTTAGCACATGACCTCCACCGGTCAATAGAATTGGCATGATTTCAAACAATGCTGGAAGCGCTTCCATTGCGTCAACACCATGACACAGCGTTGAGCTCCTTTGAAAGGGAACCCTTTACAGTACCACCAAGTGTCAGGCAGATTTGTTTCTGTGTGTATGTGTAAATGCTCAAGTTTAGAAACCTCCTGCTAAGTTTGGGGTCTCTACAATTCACAACCTCTGATACCTATACACTTTTAGGGCAGGAAATAAGAGAAAGAAGATTTTTCAGTGCTTGTTCCTTTAGTGCTTGGACTTCTAATAATCATAAAATTGGATTAATGAATATAAATTGGATTAAATTAAATTAAATACAATAAACTTCCAGCACCTTAAATCACAAGAAATTACAAGAATCAAAAGAAATGTAGAGTACTGCTGCTGTTCCCTTGAACAAAAACACATTTTGATTTAAAACTAAGCTGGTACATGTGTTCAAATATGCTGTTGTCACAATAATTTTGTCTCCCGTTCTAAGTTAGAAAATGTATGCTTACAGTCCCAAAAACAGGCTCACTCTACAGTACATAAGTCAATGAAAAAGATCTTCAAAAAACAGCAAATTAATTGTCAGTCTTTCTTTTTCTGTTAGTAATGTAAAATAACCAGGTGATACGTTGTTACTGTTAAGCTTGCATTAAGCTGTGCATTCCAAGATATTTACTCTCTCAGTCAAAATGAACTAATGTAGATGACTCAAGACATGAAATGCATGTGTGTTGCAGGTACAGTGGTTCCATCCAAAACAAAGATAGCGTACCACTTCTCAACACTGGTGCTGACTTACGGCCAGCAGCACACGCTGCAGATAGAACCAAGGGATGAGTATGGCAACCCCACCAGCAACTCTGTCTCATTGGTGGATGAGGTCAATTACACCGTGCATGTCCACCCAGTAAGGATACTTACTGCATACTTTTTAGTTCAAACTTTTAAGGGTTGGTTGTATGTATTATCATTAAAGTATTATCATTGTATTCAAATCTCTTTTTCTTCCTGTTCCTACAGTTGGGCACAGTGGAGGAGGAAAGCTCAGAGGATTGCTACATCACATCGGTATCATTAAACAAGCCTCAGTGTCAGGTTCTGATGAGGCTCACCTTCAAGAAGAAAGGCTGTTTTAGAGCATGTATCTCATACAGGGACCAGCCCCTCAGCAATGGGGAGTTTGACATCATTGTACTCAGTGGTAAGTTAATGAGCCTTTTTCACAAGAATCGGAAATCACATGCTCTTTCCTCAAATACTGCTTCTTACCGTTGCTGTTTTCCAAATTGCTGTTGTATAATCTACAAAGAAATTACTTTCTACTTGTTTGTAGCTTTATAGGGCCACTCAGACCGTTGCTTGAATTTACTGGCGGGTGGTTTTATTTCACCAGCTGTCATACCGTAAAGGTTACGCAGCTACTCATTCAGCATTTCCCCTGCTCGTATCACCATACAACGAACATTATATATAATTTATTCATAAAACATAAAAAATAAACTCCTAATATATGCTTCAATGCAGGATATAAAGTCGTGAGAGATACATAATATTGCTGTGAGTTTAATACGCTAAAAATATATAGCATGTAATCTCATGGCTTTACATCCCGCATTCAAGCATATAATATAACTAATCCTGACAAATTAAAATGATTAAACTAAGACGTAATTAATCTCCAAGACCACACTGTATACAACTATCAGTCTTTCGTATTAATGTTGCAACAGCAACAATACTACTATGGGTTTGTAATACTGTGCATAGGCCTATTACAGATGTAAAGATGATGACGACAGGAAAATGAGTGAAGATGAAATATCATTGAGAGATGACAGAAGTGTTTATATATCCAGAAATATCCAGGGCGCGAGCAGTCCAGCTTCTCATTATGAATCAGAGGATTAGGTCTGCTTGAAAGGTGCATCCCCATGTGCATACTATCCACCCTAAATAGTAGCTATTAAATGTCACATACTATTTAGGATGGATAATATGCACATTGAGACACAGACACTGGCTTTACAGCACCTGCAGGGCGATAATACACAGCCGCACCAAACAGACACGGAGAATATGAACAATTTAACCACCATCACTTCGAAGTAGTTTATAAATTTAGCTCTTATAAGAGCTCTGTAGTAGGGCTGCGCGATTTATCGTGACAAAATCACACACGATTTGGCAAAGGCAGCGATTATTTAATGTGCAGCTTGTCAGAGCTGTACGGCTCTGTTCAGTAGTAAATGCTTCTCCATCTGAAAGCCAGAGGGTGCTCTTGTGCAGAAACTCAAAATATGCCCTGCTGCAGAAGAAGATAACACGCATCACATCGCCACAGAAAATATACTAACAAGATGCGACACTCAATAGAACGCTCCATTGCAACACGGGCGCCCAGCAGCAGCCCTGCGTTTCCGCCTTTTTGTGGTGAAAGCGAGTAGTCAGTCCACTAGTTTCTGTGGCAATATCAGCTGCTTTGTTAAAAAAAAAAAAGATGACAACACAGAATAAAATACTATCACTAGTGATCATCAAATCCTTTTAACAGTTTAAACCCAGTCAGTTTGGGTTAAAATTCTTTAAAAGATCTAGTATTAGCATTATAAACACTGAATTAATACCAATATATGAAATTAAATTAAGGACATACATCAAAAAAATTGACCTAGTGGAGTGATACTATCAGGGCTTGACCACCAGCCACTGTGGCTAGTGGTTTTCCAAAGTTACTAGCCACTCAGCATTTTCACTGGCCACAATTTTGCTGTTGGGAAATCACATTTTATATGATTAAAGTTGATTTTGACATGCTAAAATTACTTGATTTTGAGTCATTATACTTGATTAGCTAAATTTAATACCCTTTCAAATGGGGATTGACCACCTAAATCAAGACTAGGCCTGCTGGTATGTAGGGGTGGACAAGGGGTGAGTAATATGACCATAATATGATACATTTTATAATTGTATATGTTATTTTTGTTAGGCTATATAAAAAGAACAAAGAAGCAAATTTGCAAATTACAAATACAATAGTAAATGAAATAGCCTAAACTCTTTTTTTCAGATACAGTTGGTTTATTTAACATTTATTTAACATCTTTTGTTGTTTGATTAACATTAATGACAAACAGGTATTTAATTGGGCTGCTGAATGCATATTCGCGATATACTGACACTTGTCTTACTGCACTGGCAGATGTTTTCTTATCATGCTTAGCTTATTATGAGTACAATCTCAATGTTTTCAAATCTTTATTAGCCAAAAGAACCAGTTCAGGAGTCAAAGTCTTTTTACAAATTAAATGTCATGAAATTGTTTGAACGGTTTCGGTGATTTATTGGTGAAACTACAGAGTAAATTATCATTATTATGATGTTCAACACATATAACTGTTAAAATCTCAGAAAATTAAGTTTAGGATATCAAAATTACAGCACACAGTTGAATCGAATGATTACATAATATCCAGAAGAGTGAATGTGCATTTCTGTAACCTTTTCTCAATGTCTTTTTGCCTTACACAGAAAATGAGAAGAACTGTGTGGAGAAAAACGTGTCTACTCCAGGCATAAGCATCTACTTTGAGGCCTACCTCTACAACATGGGCACTTACAGTAGCTGTCCATGGCAGTTTCTAGCATCGTCCCAACTATCCCTGCAGAGACGGCCCTCCATGGGCGATGAGGAGGAGGAACATGACTCCCCTGTAGAGGGACAGTCAGAGAAGGTCAAGAAACCAAAAAAGGTCTATTGCTATATCTCACCAAAGGTAAAATATTTTATAAATAGGTTAGTGCTAACTTTGTTGGTTAATTTTGTTTGATAATATTGGTTCTTTGTTCATTTGGAATCTGATTTATTATAATTATGTGTTTCAGCAATTTTCTGTGAAGGAGTTCTACCTGAAAATTATTCCTTGGCGCCTTTTCACTTTCCGCGTGTGCCCCGGAACTAAGGTTATCTTTTCATCAGACTAACTCTTTTCTGAATAATATACAAAAAAACACTATTCTTTTGCTGCTTTCAAAAACTGTTATTTACTTCAAGAATAAATATATACACTTGCAATCAAAATTGTACCCCCCTAACTTGCAAGACATTCTGGTTTTATGAACAAACACTGGCCTTTTATGTTCTCGAGTTTGGCATTCATCGAGGTGTCCAGGCATGAAGTCAGTGCTTGTTTAGTGTTCTTCTTATAGTCTGCACTGAAATATTTTTTTTATTCCCCTTGGTGAAACTGTGCCTTTTCTTCCATTTTCTTGAAGGTTTGCTATGGTGCCATACATTTTAAACAGTGCTGCCAACTGTGTCTCTAGGAACTTTTTGTGTGTTGGAAATGTTTTTATAGCTATAGCCTTTCTGTTGTAATACAACAGCTTCTTTTAGCTTTTGTGAAAGCTCTTTTGACTTGGCCATGTTTGCTACTCAACTTCAGCACATGCATGGGCTAAATGTATGCATTTGTCACAACTAAAGCTAATTAAGTGTTGTTATCTGTCACTAAAACAAATTCCTAGTATGTGTAAACAACATACCTGGCAATAAAGCTCTTTCTGATTCTGATTCTGATTATAGAGTTCCTAAAGACTTCATTGTGTTTGTACCCTACTATACTTGTAAGTGATAAATAAACAGCAATGTTGAATAGGGGTTGAATAATTATGGCATATCTGTATGATGAAAAAAATTCCTACGACTTAGAAATATTACATTATATATGATCAGTATCGCTTTTAATGTCACCAAAGTGGTATACATGTTTTTTTCTTTTCTTATTTTAAGCTTTAGAAAAGCTTGCATTTTTAAATTGTTAAAGTTTCTATGGAGATTAATAATATTGATTGCAAGTGTGTGTGTATATTTATTTATATATTTATTTATGAAGTGTTCAGATGCAAAAACTTCTAAGTCCGTCTGACATGTTTTCTTTTAAATGAGCTTTTTTTTTTAATCAGGCTCCTATGTTTAGGTTCAGTAATTTCACTTTAATGGCAATGAAAATGTTATAAGCCAGAAATGTCACTTTAGATTGGTAGCTAAGTCCATATGTGCTTTTTTTTTGGCAAAAAACCTCTAAGTCCAACTCTTTGGTCAACAAGACAAAATAAACGTCCCTTTCTGTCAGTTTTACAGCAGCAAAAGGAACACTGTTGTGCTTACTTGCTACTCACAAAATCCTGTAACAATGGACAAAACATGATGATAACTTGCAGCTCTGCAATTGAAAGCGGCCATATAATTTTTGACAGAGGTGGCGTTTAGCGGGTTTTTGCATCTAAACTATATATATATATGTGTGTGTGTGTGTTCCTGTGGCTCAGTGGTAGAGCATTGCGTTAGCAGCGCAAAGGGTTGTGGGTTCGATTCCCAGGGAACACATGTTAGGTAAAAAATGTTAGCCTGAATGCACTGTAAGTCGCTTTGGATAAAAGCGTCTGCTAAATGCAGAAATGTAAATGCATAAATGTAAATATATATATATATATANATACCATGGACCAGACCCTGTTCATAAATACCTAACACTGGTGGTAGATGATGGGATTCAGCCTCCAGTAGAGCTCAGCTGTAAGGACAGAAATATCATGGCTGCCACCTTTATCCGATTTCTCCATAAGAACATTGGTTAGTATGAGTGTTGGTGTGTCAGTCAGTCAGTGCAATCAAATGTAGATATGTTGGTGTGTTTGATGTCCTAAATGTTATTTGTGTTTTAATATCTTCTAGGAGGATCAGAGACTTTTCAGGATAAAGTGAACTTTTTCCAGCGGGAGCTGAGACACATTCACTCAAAAAAACCTCGCACCAAAACCTGCCTGAAAATCAGTCGTCCTTCTCTGCTTGAGTCGGTGAGCAAATGTGGCAGATCATTACTTATGGGTCATATAGAACTGGTTTCATAAAAATATAAAGACCTAAGTTCCCTAAATATTCATACTCACACAAACCTGCCCCATTTATTTCTTGGAATCGTTTATTTCTTTTGTGTTGTACACTCACTGAATTTTATGGGAATTAAAAGAGATGCTTCCCCTCCTTTTCAGTCTCTGAAGGCCACACGGAACTTTTCTGTGTCTGATTGGAGTAAGAACTTTGAAGTTGTGTTCCAGGATGAGGAAGGTTGGTTCACTGATTGGTGTTGTCTCTTAAGACCGTGACATTTCATGACATTTCTGTTTTTAGTGTTAATAAACATATAAATCCTATTTAAAGGTTAATTTGTTCTGTGTGTGTTTGGCTGTGTTTATTAGCTCTGGACTGGGGAGGGCCAAGGCGTGAGTGGTTTGAGCTTATCTGTAAGGCTCTGTTTGATACCAATAACCAGCTTTTCACACGCTTCAGTGACAACAACCAAGGCTTGGTAAGTCTCACTATCTACCTCTGATTAGTTTTTTGTGAGCAGAAGAACTTATTCTCTTTCCTCTGTGTTCTGTAAAGATTATATAAAGAGTTCTGGTATAGGAGAAAGTGTTTTTAAAGGATAAAATTACACCCATCACCTTTAGTGAACTGCAGTAATATAGACATTGACTTTTGAATGTTGTGAGCTGATATCTGATGAGCTTTTTGTGTGTTTTGGGCAGGTCCACCCAAATGCAGAGCGCCCCCCTCACCTGAGGGTGAAGATGTATGAGTTTGCAGGGCGAGTGGTGGGGAAATGTCTATATGAATCAGCTTTAGGCGGGGCCTACAAGCAGCTAGTACGAGCCCGATTCACTCGCTCCTTCTTGGCTCAGATTATTGGATTACGTATGAACTACAAGGTGATAGTTGATTCATAACCTTCTAATACATGTACATTTTAACCTGTACTAATACAGTCCTCATTTGCAATTGAATATCATTTTATGTGTAATCATGTGCCTCCTGTTTGGATGCAAATTTTGTAAATCATACCTGCAAACTCACCTCCTTTTGCCAAAATTAACTTTTTTGACGTGAAATCGTTGTTTATATAAATGTATATCTAAAGTGAACCGACTGCAGAAATAATGGGTAATAGGTAATAACTTAGCAACATTCTTTGAAACAACACCAATGTCTATGGTATCATTCTAACTAAACAACATGTAGTTCTATTCTAATATCAGATTTTTTCCAAAATTATTTTTTCAACTGCTGATTCTAAGAAATTCCCCAACACACAATATCTTTTTCATTGGTCCTGAGTTTGCAGGTATGCAAATACATCACTTACTCTCTTTTGATGAATTTATATAAATGTTTGTTTAATTTGTGTTGTTCTTTGCTTTGCCAGTACTTTGAAACCGACGATGAGGAATTTTACAAAACTAAGGTCTGCTTCATTCTGAACAATGATGTCAGTGAAATGGATCTGGTGTTTGCAGAGGAAAAATATAGCAAGTCAGGACACCTGGAAAAGGTATTCCTCATTAATTCAATGAAAAATTTAATTTGTTCCATTTTAATCTTGGTTCTAAATATCATCATACAGTTCATGGAAGTGCTCTTAAGGCAGGAGTGTCCACTCCTGTTCCTGGAGTGCCAACGTCCTGTAGAGTTTAGCTCCAGCAAGCTCTAACATATCTCCCTGGTTTCTATTGAATCTGAAGACCTCAATTAGCTGGTCCAGGTGTATTTAATTAGGTTTGGAGCTAAATTCTTTAGGACAGTGGGTCTCAATCACTAATAATTGTGTGGATTATTGGTATTTTTACCAAGTGTGCCACACAAGTCATGAAAAGTCAAGCCAAAAGTTTTTAATCGCCCTCAGGTTGCTGGATGCAGTATAGGTCATAAACCCCACCCTCTTCATGAAATCTAATGGGATACAAGACAAACCAAAAAATTGTATTACTAGGGTTGCCCCCTAATAGTCGACTAACCATTAGCCGACGAGAAGAGGCTTAGTCGACCAAAATTGTATTAGTCGCTTAGTCGCAGGAAAAAAATCCACAGTAAGTGGCGAAGTCACAGTCTGTGATGGACAGATCATCTGTGGTAATTACAGTACATTGGGTAGGACTTCCAAACACTTGTCTGGACTGGATATGGTTTATCATCTGAAACATGCAAGTAGTAGCAACTTTACATGGCCGCTTGCTTTAACGTTAACCTAGAAAAATGTGGGCTTTTCAAGTGTTTGTGCGGAGTGTGAAAGCTAAATAGTGCGATCACTTGCACTTAAAATACTTCATCATTTTTGGTCATACAGATAAGAGTAATACATCTTTTGAATCTGTGAAGAGTCTACTTTTATTTGTACTCACAATAACAAAAAAATTTTGTTCTTTTGTAAAATAATGAAAGCAAACAGGGTGCACTTTCTGCCGATGTGAACTTGAGCGCATCGAAACTAAGAACCGAAACTCCAAGTAAACTTGCCTCACAGACATTAAAAATATATCTGTAGAAAGTGAAATGTCTACTTTTAAATGAACCAATTAATCTGGAAATCAAATATTTTCAGGTTATGTAATCCGTATGAAACGTGCATATAGGCGCTTCCACTACTGCGGAGATGACGAGTCAGCATCGCCAACTTCATGACTGCAGCCGAAAATAGAGAAAACACTAGTTTATCAATTAATTATTAAAATGTTAAAGCAGTCTCCTTGCTGTTTTTCCCCCGACGCATTCATAATCATACTTCTGCTGGTGCGCTGTGGCAGAGCTTTATGCGTGGACTTGAACACTGATTAGGCTATAGGCATTAAAGGCTCTTTATTACGATTTATATGGTTTATTAATAAACATGCGATTAGTCGACTAATCACTTAAAATGAACTACTAGTCGACTAGAAAAATCTTTAGTTGAGGGCAGCCCTATACATTACACTTCAAATACACTTTTCCAAAGATGGTTTCTGTCATTTTAGATGCTGATATAAGTTCAAGTGTTTGTTTTTTTTTAAATAAGTTTGGTTTTAGTTAAAACGTTTGTTCAGAGATTTCACTAACAAATTTGTATGCATGCTTAGTGAATGAGACCCAATGACCTTCCAGAAGCAAGTCAGGACACCCCTATTATTTGAAGATACAGGTGAATGTTAGTTGTGCACCTTCACTGAGAGTAATAATGTTACAGGTAGTGGAATTGATATCTGGTGGTGCTCAAATTGCCGTGACCAATGAGAATAAAATTCACTACTTAAACCTGTTGGCCCAGTACAGACTAGCCAGTCAGGTGCGAGAAGAAGTAGAGCATTTCCTCAAAGGTAAGAGCCCATGATCAGACTCTTGAATTCTGTGTCTTTATGAGAAGACAATCTCAAATGAACTAAATGACATCTTCTGTTCAGGTTTGAATGAACTGGTCCCTGAAAACCTTCTAGCCATATTTGATGAGAATGAATTGGAGGTGAGAACAGTAGTTAACATTGCTGTTTCCTTTTATCTAAGCACAGTTCAGTTTACATACACTGGTGTTCTATATCTACATACTAACCATATCTTTATATCTTTGGATTTCAAACCACAGTTTGATGAGCTGTTCCATAAACATCCCCTGATAAACATTCAACCAATACTCTCTTAAGGGAACTCAAAACATTATTTTTCTATTCTTTGCAATGTTTTTTTTTTTTCATTCTTTTTTTTCATCATTGTGTCCATTCTTAAGTTGCGGTCACATTAGCAAATTTAAATCAGTGAAATTTATCAAGTTTTCATGGGCAAAAAAGTCCATTGTCAACAGTGTTGCCAACATACTGACTTTGTTGATAATTTAGACACTTTTCAGACCCCTTTAGCGACTTTTTCAAGAAAAGAGTCTTGCAACAAAATTTGCGACTTCTTGAACAAACTTTGTCTAGTTTGCAAGATTCGCCAGTATTGCCCCATGAGCATGAAGTCTTGCTTTCCCTCCTGTTCAGTGAGTGGCAGAGAGGAGCAGTTGAAGATGCGATCTGTCAGTGAAAAAATAAGACATTCTGTTGCTTTTAAGTTTTTCTTTTGAGTAATCATTTTACATGTAAATATAGCCAAAATCACAGCATAGTCATTGTCTCTATCTTATGCCTGTGGTGATTTTTTCAGAAATCTCAATTATAAATCATATTCATCCCGTTGTCTTCCCCCTCGGTTGAAATTGTGCTTGTTACAATAAGGATATAATTACAGGTAAGACCATTGATGGCTCCTCATTACCATGCTTAGGCCAGTGTTAACTTTTTTATTTTTTTTTTATAGCATTTGTTATGAAAAATAGCAACACATTTAGAAATGGCTACAACATGCCACAGTTGTAATTATAATCTTTTGTGAAAAATCTATTCCCTTAACAGATTATCTATTATAAATTCTACAAGAAGTTAGTCAAAATTTACCACAATAAATACAATTGAACATGCTAAAATCTTATCACAGTTTTGGAGAATGCTGATGAATGCACCTATGGTGATTCGCACCACTTATGCAAAATTTAACAATTTGACTAAAGTTATATTGCGCAGATAATTGGTCCATTCATTGAACGTGCAATGCATACAGTTAATTAATAGCCTTGTTCTCTGTTTCAGTGTGGGCAGTCAGAGTACTGGTAACATGAGAAGTGAGAGAAAAAGTGAGGGTATGGTACAGATTCAAATATACGATGTACCGGCCCACTTCAGCTCCACCCGCAGAAAAATATATAAATGAGAATAGTTTTATTGGTAAATTGACTGTATTAAAATACAGTATGTAAGCACAGGGAGTAGGAGAAAAGCATGTAAACAAACTTGACACTAGCCAGAATGCGAATATGATGTAATTATGTCATGAATATTGCTTTTCAAGCAGGCTTTGGTTACTTTCCAATGAAAGTAGTTGGCAAAAGTGAGCGATTTGTATGAAATTTAGGTCACACAGAAGTCAAATCAAGCAGCTTTTGTTGGTGAATGTGGCGAATCTTGACCAACTTGAACACAAGCGAAATCTAAAAAATGTTTTACCCTCACACTAAATCCAGACAGATTCCTATTCAAATGACTGGATTTTTTTCCCACGAAATTTCGCCAAGCATGTGACCGCATCTTTAACAATCATTTGAACCATTAACGGTTTGGGTTTTTCTTTACAGACTCCCCATGTGAAGTCGATGTGTAAAAAGTTAAACGTTTGACTGTTCTGTCCTGTTCTCAGTTGTTGATGTGTGGTACAGGAGATATTAACGTACAAGACTTTAAAGCTCACGCTGTTATTGTTGGAGGGTCATGGCACTTCAGAGAAAAGGTGAGTGATTTAACATATTAAAAAAAAAATATTTCATTAGGTTTTCATGGTATGCAGCTAACATGGGTTATATACATGGATTATGCACAACATAAAAACCACTGACAGGTGCAGTGAATAACATTGATTGTTTCATTACAGTGGCACCTGTCAAGGTGTGGGATATATTAGGCAGCAAGTGAACAGTCAATTCTTGAATTTCATGCTTTGGAAGCAGGAAAAATGGGCAAGCAAAAAGATCTGAGTGACTGTGACAAGAGCCAAATAGTGATGGCTAGATGACTGGGTCAGATCATATCCAAAACAGCTGGTTGTTCCCAGTATGCAGTGGTTAGTACCTACCAAAAGTGGTAGGATAGGTGATCTGGTGTCAGGGTCATGGGTGCCCAAAGCTAATTGATGCATGTGGGGAGCGAAAACTAGCCCATCTGGTTCAGCACACAGAAGAGCTACTGTAGCTCAGATTCCTGAGAAACTTAATTCTGCCCATGATAAAAGGTGTCAGAACACACATTGCATCACAGTTTGCTGCATATGGGGCTACATAGAACCAAACCGGTCAGAGAGGTGGAGACAGTGTTATGCTCTGGGCAATGTTCTGCTGAAAAATTGTTCAGGAATGGTTTGAAAAACATGATAAAGAGTGTTTTTAGGTGTTGTCTTGGCATCCAAATTCCACAGATCTCAATCTGATTGAGCATCTTTAGAATGTGCTTGACCAACAATTTGGCCAGCAGCCCAAAACTGGTGGCCCACTAAAGCTAAGCAGGGCTGAGCCTGGTTAGTCCCTGGATGGGAGACCTCCTGGGAAAACTAGGTTGCTGCTTGAAGAGGTGTTAGTGAGGCCAGCAGGGGGTGCTCACCCTGTGGTCTGTGTGGGTCCTAACACCCCAGTATAATGATGGGGACACTATACTGTCAAAAAGCTCCATCCTTCAGATGAAACATTGAGACGAGGTCCTGACTCTCTGTGGTCGTTAAAAATCCCAAAACAGTAGGGGTGTAACCCTGACATCCTTGCCAAATTTGCCCATTGGCCTCTGTCCATCATGTCCTCCTAATCATCCCCATACACTGATTGGCTTCATTGGTCTCCTCTCCACCAATAATCGGGTGTGTGGTGGGCATTCTGGCACAATATGTCTGCCGTCGCATTATCCAGGTGGATGCTGCACATTGGTGGTGGTTAAGGAGATTCCCCCTTCCATATGTAAAACTTTGAGTACCTAGAAAAGTGCTATATAACTGTAACAAAATTATTAATTCATTATTATTATAATTATAACAAATTTGATCCATGGAGGCCCCACTTCGCAACTTCCAAGACTTAAAGGATTTGCTGCTAATGTGCTGGTGCCAGATACCACAGGACATGTTCAGAGGTCTTGTGGAGTCAATGCTCCGATGCATCAGAGCTGTTTTGGCAGCACGAGGGCGGCCTGATATAATACAGGTGCTGGTCATATAATTAGAATATCATCAAAAAGTTGATTTATTTCACTAATTCCATTCAAAAAGTGAAACTTGTATATTATATTCATTCATTACACACAGACTGATATATTTCAAATGTTTATTTCTTTTAATTTTGATGATTATAACTGACAACTAAGGAAAATCCCAAATTCAGTATCTCAGAAAATTTGAATATTACTTAAGACCAATACAAAGAAAGGATTTTTAGAAATCTTGGCCAACTGAAAAGTATGAACATGAAAAGTATGAGCATGTACAGCACTCAATACTTAGTTGGGGCTCCTTTTGCCTGGATTACTGCAGCAATGTGGCGTGGCATGGAGTCGATCAGTCTGTGGCACTGCTCAGGTGTTATGAGAGCCCAGGTTGCTCTGATAGTGGCCTTCAGCTCTTCTGCATTGTTGGGTCTGGCATATCGCATCTTCCTCTTCACAATACCCCATAGATTTTCTATGGGGTTAAGGTCAGGCGAGTTTGCTGGCTAATTAAGAACAGGGATACCATGGCCCTTAAACCAGGTACTGGTAGCTTTGGCACTGTGTGCAGGTGCCAAGTCCTGTTGGAAAATAAAATCTGCATCTCCATAAAGTTGGTCAGCAGCAGGAAGCATAAAGTGCTCTAAAACTTCCTGGTATATGGCTGCGTTGACCTTGGACTTTAGAAAACACAGTGGACCAACACCAGCAGATGACATGGCACCCCAAACCATCACTGACTGTGGAAACTTTACACTGGACCTCAAGCAACATGGATTGTGTGCCTCTCCTCTCTTCCTCCAGACTCTGGGACCCTGATTTCCAAAGGAAATGCAAAATTTACTTTCATCAGATAACATAACTTTGGACCACTCAGCAGCAGTCCAGTCCTTTTTGTCTTTAGCCCAGGCGAGATGCTTCTGACGCTGTCTGTTGTTCAAGAGTGGCTTGACACAAGGAATGCGACAGCTGAAACCCATGTCTTGAATACCTCTGTGCGTAGTGGTTCTTGAAGCACTGACTCCAGCTGCAGTCCACTCTTTGTGAATCTCCCCCACATTTTTGAATGGGTTTTGTTTCACAATCCTCTCCAGGGTGCGGTTATCCCTATTGCTTGTACACTTTTTTCTACCACATCTTTTCATTCCCTTCGCCTCTCTATTAATGTGCTTGGACACAGAGCTCTGTGAACAGCCAGCCTCTTTTGTTATGACCTTTTGTGTCTTGCCCTCCTTGTGCAAGGTGTCATTGGTCGTCTTTTGGACAACTGTCAAGTCAGCAGTCTTCCCCATGATTGTGTAGCTTATAGAACTAGACTGAGAGACCATTTAAAGACCTTTGCAGGTGTTTTGAGTTAATTAGATGATTAGAGTGTGGCACCAGGTATCTTCAATATTGAACCTTTTCACAATATTCTAATTATCCGAGATACTGAATTTGGGATTTTCCTTAGTTGTCAGTTATAATCATCAAAATTAAAAGAAATAAACATTTAAAATATATCAGTCTGTGTGTAATGAATGAATATAATATACAAGTTTCACTTTTTTAATGGAATTAGTGAAATAAATCAACTTTTTGATGATATTCTAATTATATGACCAGCACCTGTACATGATATAAGGCAGGTGAATTTAATGTTGTGGCTGATCAGTGTAGAAAACATGGCATTGATAAAAACATTTTCATAAATGTTTGGTGACAAGGTGACAGAAAACACTCAATAGGCCTCATTCATGAAAAATATGTAAAATAAATTAATTTCTGTGTAAATTCTTCATAGAACCATTCAGATTTAATTGTGGGTAGTGTATATAGTGGTGACATATTTATATTGCCCCATTTCACTGCCAGGCTGAACAGACAGGATATTAAACTCAATCTTTCAAAAGATGTACCACTCTTTCACCCTGACAGTGAGGGCCCTTAACGTCAACCATCTCCTCACTATGCATTAGGTAGAACTTATAGGGGAGATGGGAGGCTAGAACAGAGTAGAAGGGGACAATTAAAATTGTTCTGTGGACTGTGTAAACAATAAAATCCTTCTCTGTGCATCCACACTTTGTGGGCACAGCAAATATACATATATACATCGAGTTGTTGACTGTTTTTTGTCACTGAAACATGGGCAGATCACACAATATAACCACGGTGGCATACGTTAATAATAAAGGGGACTGCAATTTAATTGTGTGGAGAAAAGGCCATTGTGAATGCAGGGACAAATTTGTTACCCAAATGAAATCCTCTGTATGGACAGTGAAGGCTCCACTCCTAGGTAGTGAGTCAGGTTGAGGAAAAATATGGTTGAGCCACCATAGATCTCTTCATATTGCACAAAAATGATGATTGTCCTCTGTTCTTCTCTGTCTGGTAAAGGGGGAATACACCTATGGGTGTGGATGTGATGGCATACCCTTGGCCAGGCACGCTGTGTTGTGTTTCTTGTCCTCAGTCTGATTGAGCCAACTCTAAAAAGGGTAAAAGAGTTTGGTTACTCAGTCATAGTGATTGCCCTGAAGTGGCTAATGAAATTGTAGTTGGTGCTGGCAATCTAGCTACTATACAACTAGCCCTGGCCTTCCCTGTGGTGCAAGGATCTTCTCTCATTGACACAAGGGGAGACATTTCCTTCTCATTCAGATCAGCTCAGGGCCTGACCAATGAGAGGTGGGAAGTGTTTGAGCAGTGTGTGCACAGACATATTGTTCCCTTCTTATGTTCTGTGCCAGACATATTGTGTTTCATGCCAGAACCTTCAGACAAAGGCAGGGTCTTTTTCTACCATTAAGGTTTACTTGGCTGAGAAATCAGCTTTGTCATGTGAGTATATTTTCATTTATTGCTTGCTCTTATTACTGCAAAGGCAAGTAGTGAATTCCATGCATGGCCAGCATGGTCAGTTCATGGCTTTTATATGCACTTTGCTTTGGATGTTTCAAGGGCAACAATGCCACGTTTGTGCTTTTTCGTATGTGCGTGAAAGGGATGCACATACCAAAAAATGAGACTGATTCATATTAAGCACGTACTGTATAAGCACATAGTTTAATGTGTCTTGTCCTGTCTGGTGCTTTGACCAGTCTCTGTGTTGTTTAGTGCATTGGAGATGTGTTTTCCCCACTGCAGAAGTTACATCTTTATGGTTATATCCTTATTTGTAAAAAAAGAAAGTCATGCAAACATTTCCATTTTGCACAAGGGCTCGTCCTGTAAGCGAGTTTCTGTTAAACTTCACAGAAAGAGCACCGGCAGGAGGGTGTGCGTCAATCATATGGTTGGTTTCACAAGGTTTATAATGCTACATGTAACAGGTATTTACATGTAATATAATGTTGTTTAGATGAATGAATGTTTTCTACATATACTAACAGTTAACATTTAGACTGTTTTTGTTTTCTTTATTAGTTCATTTAAGAAATAAAATCTATGAAAATAATCGTTAGTTGCAACTCTGCTCGGGTCGCAAGCCTCAGTGTTATGTGTCAGTTTACCTAATAATCCTGACGAAGCCGTTGGTATTCGATAGGTGAGAAAAGGAGTTGGTTAAGAGCTGAGAACAGCATGGCAATTCTGTTCTGCAAAAGCAACTATTGTGTGAATGTGTGTGTGTCAGTGTATATGCACACTATATGGTTTCTAAGCAGCCTAGCCCTAGAGTAGAGTAGCCTACACTGTCAGAAAATGTGCAAATTTTGTACTTTTCAGGGTACAACAGCTTGTCACTGGGGCAGTATCCTTAAAGGGTTACAAGGATGTGATTTTTCCATAATATTTTCTGGGGGGTTACTGTATGATGACAGTGATTTTTCCATAATATTTTCTGGGGGGTTACTGTATGATGATTGAAATTGTAATAAATTAAATAAATTAAATAAAATGCAAAATGTAAAGTTTTCTAATACTTAATGCACGGATTGCTCCTGACAGCACTGCACAAGTTTGCGGCGCCATCTGCGGGACAGTTAGCATAGCCAGGGTTCAAAGTGCAAAATGCGAGTAAAATGCAATTACCAGTTGCCTGGTAACTTTTTATGAATTTTCCAATGCATGGTTGTGAGAATGTGATATGGCTAAATGCGATCATCAAATCGCTGTTCTGATTACATTAAATGTAAAGTAATCAAATATATAATTACATAAATATAGTCTGACATGCTGCATGTTTCAGGAACATTCATTCAGTGTTAATTGTGAAAATGACAAATAATGCCTCTTGACTCTTGAAAGAGAAGCAGTAAGGTCTCCCCTGCTGTTTTATGCCAAAATAAAAGCTAAATTGTTTAATGTTTGAAAGCAAAGAAATTAAGACAACCATAAATGTTAGTTGTACTGTTACATAAAATAAAATAAAAATAAATAATGATGATAATTGTTATTATTATTAATAAAAACTTTTATTATAACATGTATTATAATATAATATATTATGATTATTATAAAATACTCAATTTATTAATTTTTCAGTAAAATAGTAAGCATATTTCTTTATTAATTCAATAAAATAATAGGTTAGATTTTTCTTTTTCTTTGCTTTAGCTGATCACATACCTGATATTAGTAGTTTAGGGGCAGTTGTGGCGTAATGGTTAGAGAGTCGGACTTGTAACCCTAAGGTTGGTAGTTTGAATCTTAGTACCGGCAGGAAATGGGGGTTGGTGGGGGGTGAATGAACAGCGCTTTCTTCCTCTCTTTAATTACTGGGAATTGGATTTTGGTCCTTCTCCTTGAGAAAGGCACCTATCCCTAGCAGCTTTCCTGTAGCTCAGTGGTTAGAGCGTGGCACTAGCAATGCCAAGGTCATGGGTTCGATCCCAGGGATTGCACATACTCAGATACAAATGTATAGTATAATGCAATGTAAGTCGCTTTGGATAAAAGCGTCTGCCAAATGCATAAATGTAAATGTAATCCCCCATCGCTCCCCGGGCGCTGCAACAAAAATGGCTACCCACTGCTCCGGGTGTGTGTTCACTGTGTGTGTGTTCAATACTCACTGCTGTGCGTGTGCACTTGGATGGGTGAAATGCAGAGCACAAATTCCGAGTATGGGACACCATGTCATGTCATGTTTTGAGTAGTACCCTTAAGTTACTACTATAAACATTTTAGGGGTAATTAAGGTATAGTACACAAATGACATTTTGAAGGTAATGCTTATTACAAGCTGTTGTACCCCTAAAGTTTAATGTTTTTTTTAAAGGAAGTTACATTGAGTTTGCAGAAAACCAGTTGTGTTAAACTTAAATTTTTCAGAAAGCTGTTTTATGCTAAACCCAGGAATAAGCAGTTTTCTTAAGTGCATGCAAAAACTGTCATAATTAACTGCAGGCAGTGTTTGGCTGTAGTTTCCTTTCGATACGGTCCACTCGCATTGTGTGAGATTTTGCTGACTTTTTAGGGGAAACTCTGTTTCTCCAAATACTGAAGCCTGATTGGATTACGCCTGTGCATCCACACAGACTCGCCAAAACAGATGGGGCCGACTGCCTATAAGTCATGCTGGATGCCATATCATCAGAATCTTTCTCCTTGATGCATTAAGAATCATCTCCTTGCTGACTGTTAAGAAGACCCCATCTATGCTCAAATTGTATGTGATGGCCATTGCAGCGCACCACGCCCCTATTGCCGGCCAATCAGTTAGAATGAACAACCTAATTGCGAAGTTCCTTCAGGGAGCCAGAAAGCTGAATCCACCTCTCCCCCTTACAGTTCCGATTACAGATCTATCCATGGTCCTCAAGGCACTTCAAGACCCTCCGCTCAAGCCACTTCTGATGGCTGAACTCTGACCCCTTTCACTTAAGACTAGCCCTAGCATCAGTCAAGCGAGTTGGTGACCTGCAGGCACTCTCAGCGAATGCATCTTGTCTTGAGTTTGGACCCATTGACCGTTAAGTCGTCCTAAAACCAAGGCGAGGCTATGTACCCAAAGTACTCTCCACTCTGTTCAGAGCTCAGGTTTTAACACTGCTCATCCTGCTTCTGAGGAAGAGCAGTCGTTACATCTACTCTGCCCGGTCTGGGCCCTCAGAGTATATATCGATCTAGCCAGTTCCGGCAATCAGAGCAGCTGTTTGTGTGCTTCGGAGGCCGCTCTAAGGGGCTGCCAGTTACGAAGCAGAGACTATCTTGTTGGATGGTGGCACAATAGCACTGGCCTATAGTTCCTTGGGATTGCAGATGGCCTACTCCCCCAGGGGAATGGCCTCCTCCTGGGCGTGGTCAAGTGAGGTGTCCATTGGTGACATCTGTGCAGTGGCTGGCTGGTCCTTGCCATCCACCTTAGCCAGATATAATAACCTAGACTCCTGCTCTTCAAACACGGATTTTGTCTGTTTAAAAGCAGGCCCCTGAGGTGTCCTGTTGAATTAGGATACCATGTCTCACAGAGGTCCTGCCTTGAGGGCCCGAGCATGCTATGTTGGGTGAATTGTGGCTTCGCCTCCAAATATTTTCCCCTGATTATGAGCCTAAATAGGGCCCTGGCCCCAAGTGCCCTCAGGTTGGGCTCTCAGGACAGTCTCTGTTTTGCACTCGTAGCACACCTCTGTTGGATTGTGTCCCCTATAGCATCAGCAAAAACTGACGAGAAAAAAATGTGAGTGAACCATATTGAAAGAGAATGTTTCGGTTGCTAGTGCAACCTCGGTTCCCTGAGATAACTGGAGCAAGCATTGCATAGATGGCAATGCGCCTGCCCTCATGCACTAATCAACACTTGCTGCTCCTCAGTTGAAAGATTCTGATGATATGGCATCCAGCGCACTCCAGCCAGTTTTGGCGGGCTGAAATGCCATTTGTCTCTGCAGGTGGACAGATGTGATCCAATTAGGCATCAGTATTCGGAGAAACAGAGTTTCCCCTGTAGCGTCAGCGAAAACTGACTCAATGCTCGTTCCCGTTATCTCAGGGAACCAAGGTTACATTAGTAACCGAACCATTATTAAAGCTAATGGGAGTATAACTACTTGTTGGCTCTTAGGGGGCAATCACTTTTTCACAGGGACATTGGGTGTTATGTACTGTGTATATATTTAATGCATGAAGGTTTTGTGGTTTTGTTCATGACTGGTCACTTCTGCTTGAAGACTGTGAAAATATGCTAAAATACAGAAAATCAGACTGGTACCAAATATTTTAACAGCACTGTATTTACATTAGTATGATATCCGATAATGTTTGATGCCTATCTATGTTGTATATTTTGTATACAATGGTTTGATATTGGGAATGTGTTTGAGTTCACATTAATATGTTGAAAGATCACAGCAGGGATAAAAGTGTGAATTTATCCTGATTCTCCTGTTCTTTAGGTCATGAAGTGGTTCTGGGCAGTTGTGTCATCCTTCACACAGGAAGAACTGGCACGTTTGTTGCAGTTCACCACCGGCTCCTCGCAGCTCCCACCTGGTGGCTTCAACACTCTCTGCCCCTCCTTCCAGATCATAGCAGCTCCCACACACAGCACGCTGCCTACCGCACACACCTGGTGAGCACACACACAACAAACATGCCCTCACTTCCGCAGAAGGACCAAAATCCAATTCCCAGAATTAAATGTGAAATTAATAGACTGTAGAAAGGAACATTTTGCTAAATATATGCACCATATCACATATTAGTTTTATATATACAGTACAGTCCAAAAGTTTGGAACCACTAAGATTTTTTATGTTTTTAAAAGAAGTTTCGTCTGCTCAACAAGGCTACATTTATTTAATTAAAAATACAGTAAAAACAGTAATATTGTGAAATATTATTACAATTTAAAATAACTGTTTTCTATTTGAATATATTTCACAAAGTAATTTATTCCTGTGATGCAAAGCTGAATTTTCAGCATCATTACTCCAGTCTTCAGTGTCACATGATCCTTCAGAAATCATTCTAATATGCTGATCTGCTGCTCAAGAAACATTTAATGTGTACAATTGTACAAAATATTTGTGTACAATATTTTTTTTCAGGATTATTTGATGAATAGAAAGTTCAAAAGAACAGTGTTTATCTGAAATCTAATCTTTTGTAACATTATAAATGTCTTTACTGCCACTTTTGATTGATTTAATGCATCCTTGCTGAATAAAAGTATTCATTTCTTTAATTTCTTTTCAAAAAAATAAAAATAAAAATTCTTACTGACCCCAAACTTTTGAACGGTAGTGTATAATGCTACAGAAGCTTTGTATTTCAGATAAATGCTGTTCTTTTGAACTTTCTATTCATCAAGGAATCCTGAAAAAAAAAGTACACAACTGTTTTCAACATTGAAAATAATCATAAATGTTTATTGAGCAGCAAATCAGCATATTAGAATGATTTCTGAAGGATCATGTGACACTGAAGACTGGAGTAATGATGCTGAAAATTCAGCTTTGCATCACAGGAATAAATTACTTTGTCAAATATATTTAAATAGTACACAGTTATTTTAAATTGTAATAATATTTCACAATATTACTGTTTTTTACTGTATTTTTAATTAAATAAATGTAGCCTTGGTGAGCAGACGAAACTTCTTTTAAAAACATTAAAAATCTTAGTGGTTCCAAACTTTTGGACTACTGTATATATTTTTTATTTTTTACTGTAACACATTTCTTGCAACATGAATATAGATTTGTCAGAAGTATCTATAGGGGGAAAAAAAAAGATCTGTTTAAAATAGGATTGCAAGTTTAACTCCTCCTCCTCTTCTGTTCAGTTTTAACCAGCTGTGCCTCCCAACGTATGACTCCTACGAGGAGCTCCACAAGCTGCTGAAGCTGGCCATCAGTGAGGGGAGTGAGGGCTTCGGGATGCTTTGAACATCAGTCCAGCTCTGGCAGAAACAGAGTAATCTCTGAACCTCTTTTTTATGAACATCTCACCCCAGTGCACTTTACAGTGTACTGTAAATGACAGACTTTGATCACAAGATGCCTCTGGCAGGATTCAGGAGTTCTGTACATATGTATTAAAAGATTGTTCTACAAGATGAAAATGGGAAGATTTTTTGTTTTTGATGTTTTTTTGTTTTTTTAGATAGTTGCCTATCTTTCCATATGTGAATGCAGACATAATTAAATGGCCTAAGTGTCAGGATTCTTCTTTTGCATTTGGCATAAAGATGTTTTTTATGGAGCATAGTAGACTGTGGGATTTTGGGAATGACTGCATACCCTCTGCACTTGGGCCTTAACTGATCAGGGAAGGTTGTGTATATAACTTCTGTTTTATTGTATGCTTTATTTATACAGTGTATGCATTTCCCCTGCAACTGTTCATTTGATATCTATGAAGAAGGGACATTAGACACGTTGTCACATACCATATTAACATTATTATTTTTTTGAACAAGTGAAATTTGTTTAATGGGGATTTCATAAATCATAAAATTGCTTTTCTCAGATATGTCGATAGTGTTTCAGTTGCAACTGTTTTGGGAACAGGCATTCCCGAATGTTTGATGATGTTGGTCAGACAGCTGACTTCCACATTTATCAGATGTGGTCTTTGCTCTCATCTTGAGCCTCTTACTTTTTATTTTAAACATTAATTATTAACGAACATGCATAGGAAACAATTTATGATCAAATTTAGGGTAAGATGTCCATTTAAAATATTATTACAAAAACTGATTTGTACTACTTTAACGTCCTTTCTACTGTTATGCTGAAATACTGGTATTTGAGTAACATCTATGCATCATACCAACAAGTCCCCAAACAACAAACACTGGCTTTGCTTGTTTTATAAATAACTGATGCTGTGTTTATCATTTTGGTTAATGTTAATGCCGCTATAAAATTAAAGTGTAATCATACAGGAAAAAATCATAATGCACAATGGCTGACTGTTGAACATTAGTGACCTGTTTTCTACTGTATAGAGCCTGTAGCAATATTCTATGAGGTCACATGCAAATTTGGAGTGTCCTTTTGTGACCACTACAAACCATTTGCAGGGATTAAAAAAACAAATGCTAAAACATAACTACCCTGATGTTACACTGTGCTCTTGCCTTTATCCTCTCTCTCCCTCCCTCCCATCATATATACACAAATATATATATACACACACATATACAAACGCACAGACACGCATTTTCTTTTTCCATGAAGTTAGACTCTTGGGTTTCAAAATGAACATTTCTGTGCAGATGGCTACAGTTTATGTATTATTTATGCAACAATAAAAATCTGAAAATTATTCATCCATTCATTGTAAATGTCATCATAAAATTGTTGGGTGATAGAAAAGCTACTATATCAGTAGCCAGACAGAAAGAAGAGAAAAAAGAACAATAAAGTGACATACCATTATAAATCATTGCATTGATGTCTTTCAGCTCTATATTTAGGCTTGTGTTACTTTGACTAAAGACTCATTCAATTGTATATTTATCAGTAGAGTAGTTTTGTCTGTTAGTAAATATTAGGTAAGCTTATTTATTGATGAAATCTGAAATTCAGTTCATTATTATTCTCCAAAATATGCTTGATAATTTGCACTATAATGAAATACTGCCAAAAAAAAAAAAAAAGGTTTATGTACAATAAACATACACTCTAAAAAATGCTGGGTTAAAAACAACCCAAGTTGGGTTGAAAATGGACAAACCCAGCGATTGGGTTGTTTTAACCCAGCGGTTGGGTTACATGTTTGCCAAACCTGCTGGGTAGTTTTATTTAACCCAAAAATTGTTTAAAAATGACTGTATTTCTTGCTTATTCATAAATGCTCATCTTTTGATTATTATTGTTGCCTCTAGTAATTATGTGTCTGATTTTTAATTTCCAACCTATTCTGGGTTCATTTTAAGCCAGCCGGACAGTAATTTTTAAACAATATTTGGGTTAAATAAAACTACCCAGCACGTTGGGCAAACATTTAACCCAACCGCTGGGTCAAAACAACCCAATCGCTGGGTTTGTCCATTTTCAACCCAACTTGGGTTGTTTTTAACCCAGCATTTTTTAGAGTGTAGTATAAATGGGTGTAAGTACATTGTGTAAAACTGTATAGCAATAAGACAAATCAAAATAAATTCAATGTTGGTAAATTTATCATTTAATTCAACAATATATAAAAATAATTCCTATGCAAACTAACATGCTAGTAAGAAGCCAGATAATTTGAAACATTTGAATTGGATGTTGGTCAATCAGAAGAACATTAAAAGACTCTTTAGAGAAATAACATTGTCTGTTAAAGATGTGAAACATTAGCTGCATCCTTTGAAGACAGATTGAAAGTGAAAGTGATGTGAAGCCAAGTATGGTGTCTCGTACTCAGAATTTGTGCTCTGCATTTAACCCATCCAAGTGTGAACACACACGAGATCCACACTCGCTTGTCTTAGTGAATTATTTTATTCCCCAAAGCACATATACACCAGACAAAGTTAATTTTCTCAAGCTACTACAGTAATATAAATACATAAATATATTTCATACAATTTCTATTTGGGGCTTAAAGCATTATTTCACCCAAACATATAAATTCAGTCATTATTTACTTGCCTTCACGCTGTTTCTGAACATAAAAGACACCTTTTGTTTCTGTTCATACAATATCAGTCAAGGATGTCTGATTTCCAGAAGCTTCATGACATTATTTGATGATGCTTTTGAAGCTTCATTGTATGAACAGAAACCAGCAGAACAAACTTGACCAAAATCACATCCTCACTGTCCTTTGGTCGTTGTCTAGAATGATATCTACCAACCGGATGGACATAGTGGTGTTTTAGAGGTAAAAAATGATATAAATACTGTTTGGTTTCTTGCACAAACCGATCGTTTCGTGTCTTAGGACATCAATGTGTCTGTGCATGTTTTTTTGACTCTTTTGTGTTGCCATTGACATGCATTATACGACCGACAGACGGCAACGGTTGGAGTTAAAAATCATCATTTGTGTTCTACTGAAGAAACAAAGTCACCTACATCTTGGATGCCCTGGGGGTAAGCAGATAAACATCAAATTTTCATTTTTGGGTGAACTATCCCTTTAATGCATCTAGCAGATGCGTCCCAAATTCACAGTGTTCACTCAGCTTTTTCAAAACTGTGACATACTGTACTACTGTTTCGATCTCCTGTTGACTGCGATTATGAAACCTAAATCTTTCTGCAATCGGTTTCGGAGAGAAATGTTCTTTCAAAACAGTCACAATGTCGTCTTATGACTTCACACCAGGCTTATTCGGATTTGTGAATAAATGTATATACTTTTTTTTCTTTTTTAAATTACTTTTCGCTATAAGACCCTTATTCTTCATCTGGGATCATGTAGAGCTCTTTGAAGCTGCACTGAAACTGATAATTGGACCTTCAACCCGTTGAACCCCAGTGAAGTCCACTATATGGAGAAAAATCCTGAATGTTTTCTTCAAAAACCTTAATTTCTTTTCGACTGAAGAAAGAAAGACATGAACATCTTGGATGACATGGGGGTGAGTAAATTATCAGCAAATTTTCATTCAGACGTGAACTAATCCTTTAAAGGGCATCAGGTCTAAAGTGAAGAGAACAAAGACGCGGGTCTTTAGGAAGTTTTATTCATCCACATTCTGCACAGTTCCCATTCTTTTCTCCTCTTATCACTAGTAAAGCAGTGAAGACTTGCATCGTTTCTCTTGTTGCTAATCATCTGAAATTACAACCAAAAGCCGCACAATGTGGCATCGGATATTATATTCCGAGTTGTGTTGCAGTTAAAATAGCAATAGGACAGTGTCAGCTCACCGAGAGCAACCATTTGACATCATCAATGTAGAACGCACTGTGCACATAAACAAAATGGCGCCCCCATTGTCCAAAATATGTAATGGATTTAAAAAAAAAACTTAAATCTTTCATGGGTTTTCTACTACATACACTCACCTAAATGATTATTAGGAACACCATACTAATACTGTGTTTGACCCCCTTTCGCCTTCAGAACTGCCTTAATTCTACGTGGCATTGATTCAACAAGGTGCTGAAAGCATTCTTTAGAAATGTTGGCCCATATTGATAGGATAGCATCTTGCAGTTGATGGAGATTTGTGGGATGCACATCCAGGGCACGAAGCTCCCGTTCCACCACATCCCAAAGATGCTCTATTGGGTTGAGATCTGGTGACTGTGGGGGCCATTTTAGTACAGTGAACTCATTGTCATGTTCAAGAAACCAATTTGAAATGATTCGAGCTTTGTGACATGGTGCATTATCCTGCTGGAAGTAGCCATCGGAGGATGGGTACATGGTGGTCATAAAGGGATGGACATGGTCAGAAACAATGCTCAGGTAGGCCGTGGCATTTAAACGATGCCCAATTGGCACTAAGGGGCCTAAAGTGTGCCAAGAAAACATCCCCCACACCATTACACCACCACCACCAGCCTGCACAGTGGTAACAAGGCATGATGGATCCATGTTCTCATTCTGTTTACGCCAAATTCTGACTCTACCATCTGAATGTCTCAACAGAAATCGAGACTCATCAGACCAGGCAACATTTTTCCAGTCTTCAACTGTCCAATTTTGGTGAGCTCGTGCAAATTGTAGCCTCTTTTTCCTATTTGTAGTGGAGATGAGTGGTACCCGGTGGGGTCTTCTGCTGTTGTAGCCCATCCGCCTCAAGGTTGTGCGTGTTGTGGCTTCACAAATGCTTTGCTGCATACCTCGGTTGTAACGAGTGGTTATTTCAGTCAAAGTTGCTCTTCTATCAGCTTGAATCAGTCGGCCCATTCTCCTCTGACCTCTAGCATCAACAAGGCATTTTCGCCCACAGGACTGCCGCATACTGGATGTTTTTCCCTTTTCACACCATTCTTTGTAAACCCTAGAAATGGTTGTGCGTGAAAATCCCAGTAACTGAGCAGATTGTGAAATACTCAGACCGGCCCGTCTGGCACCAACAACCATGCCACGCTCAAAATTGCTTAAATCACCTTTCTTTCCCATTCTGACATTCAGTTTGGAGTTCAGGAGATTGTCTTGACCAGGACCACACCCCTAAATGCATTGAAGCAACTGCCATGTGATTGGTTGATTAGATAATTGCATTAATGAGAAATTGAACAGGTGTTCCTAATAATCCTTTAGGTGAGTGTATTTCAGTAAGAGACATCATTTACGTTACATTAAGCCACACAAGTTTTAATACCCGGGGTTCCCTTTAAAGCGCTTGAACCCCGATAATTGCTGCCCGCAGCTCTATTTTTGTTATTTGTATTATTTATTGATTTATTCCTTCTAATTCTTGAACACATGGGCTTGTATGAATATTAAAAAATAGTGCCAACCCTACTGCAAACTTTCTATAAAAAAAGTTAATATGAACTTGTATTCCTTATCATACATTAAGCTAAAGAATGTTAGTCAGGAAAAGATAAATGAATAGCCAGAGACCAGCATGATCTGATCCATATTACTGCGACCTCCAGTACTGCTCTAAGTCCAAATGCAGTCTCACATTAACCAGTAATGATTACCTCTTTAAATTTTGAAGTTTGTTACTTTGTCCTGTTCATACATTTCAAATCAACTTAAAGAGATCTAAGTCATAGCCTGCATTTCTCCACTATGGCAAATGAAAAGGACAGGCCATCTGACGAGCTAAAACTGAAGACTGAAGTAGGGCTGCTGGGTGGAGTGTGTCTCATTGCAGGGGTCATGGTTGGTTCTGGAATCTTCATGTCTCCTCAGTATGTGCTGCTTTACATGGGGAGTCCAGGTTCTAGTCTGTTAATATGGGCTGCTAGTGGATTGTTGGCCATGCTGGCTTCTTTGTGCTACGCTGAATTAGGAACTGTTATTCGTGAGTCTGGAGGAGAGTATATTTACATCTTGCGCACTTCAGGCAATGTCATGGCATTTATATGTGCCTTCACCAGTAACATTGTGTTGAGACCAGCTAGCATGATTGCCGGGGCACTCATCTTTGCCCAAAATGCCCTTGCACCTTTCTATGATGATTGCCTACCACCGAATGGAGCAGTGAAATGTTTGGCAGCCCTAGTGATTATGGTATTGACAGTTGTGAACTGCTTGAACGTGCGCTCCTCCATCAAGGTCACGGTGTTATTCACGGCTATGAAGGTGCTGGCACTTATAGTAATTATGATTGGGGGAGTTGTGCTACTTATTCAAGGAAACACCTCCAGCAGCCTCCAAAACTCCTTCGACGGGACCAAACTGAGCATCAGACCCATAGGAATAGCATTCTACCAGTGTTTGTGGTCCTATGATGGCTGGAACACTTTAAACCATGTTACTGAAGAGATCAATCATCCTGAGGTAATTATGCCCTCAATGTTTGCCACACCGACAAGAGCAAGTAAGCTGACTTTTTTTTTGTTTTGCACACAATGTGTCAAAAAACAAAGACATAAATAGCTCGTATTTAAAATGTAAAAAAAATTGTAACAAAAAATATACAGTGCATTTTACTAGAATTCATTTTACAATGGATCTGTAAGTGCATGTATGCGGTAATATTTGTAAAAGATTTTTATGACTAGTGACATGAACGTTCGCTCTTCAATGCAACGTTTTTTTATGGAGATGGATTGTAATGGTGCGTTTACACTGCAGTGGACTGAGAGGAGCGGGCGTTTTCGATCTGTTCCTTGAACTACATGCTCGTGCTGTGAATTGAGGGATTGATGATTTCATTCAGCTAGTCTTCAAATTTTTTTCACATTGGTCTGACTCTGAATATTAATGTGAACAGGCCTTTAGTCAGTGGATGTATATCAGGAGCAGGGTGCATTATGCAAAAAAAGTTGTATGGGAATTATGTGACCAAAAATAGTTACCATAAAAACCCTCTCATACTGTATAGCTCCTGTACAGTTTTTAGTTCCTCTTTCCCGTGCTTGCATTGCTGTCTTGTTAATTTCCATAGATACCCTGGTTTATCTCTGTAGCAAAGTTCAGTGTCAGGAAGGAAGAAGACAGGGTCGGCTGGACGTACTGACTGCTTTTATTAACTCAAAAATAGCAAAACAGGGGTGCATACAGGCACAAACACGGTCAAAACTCGTATCACAATTAACTCCAGTAATATCTCTCCAGCATCCGGTGGGTGAGCAGTCAGTCGTCCTTCTCTCTCTCCCCCACTCCTGTTTCTCCTGGCGTCATATACTCTCTCCACGCCAATTACTGAAACAAGAGACAGGTGTTCATCATTTGCATTTACCCCACTCACTCACCGCTCGTCTCCTGCCTCTCTCTCCCGCTGCAGACTTCGCTAAACCACGCCCCCCTTGCCACAATCTCCATGTTAACTAATCACCTGCACACTTCTATCATAAGCCCCTTGTTATCCAGTGCATACCCTCAGCAATCCTGGTGATAACTGGTTTCTAGTGGCTATGTGATCTGTAATATAAGTTCCCTTTCGAAGGGAACTCCACTCTGCGTTTGCAGTAAACGCACTGGGGAACGCCACGTGACCCCAATGCGTTTACTGCAAACGCAGAGTCTCGTTCCCTGTTCTCAGGGAACTATGGTTACATACGTAACCTGAGACGTTTATAATCCTTCTGCGTAATGCATTTTTGTTGTGGATTATAAAGTCAAGAACAGTGTAGAGCATAAAACATCATCGTATCATGCAACATTTAGATGTATTTACACATTTAGCAATGAAAGGTTGCCTACCTGCCTGTATATCTCATATTTTCATGTTTCACTCGATTTCACACATTTTTGTCTGGTAATATAGTTTGGGAAAAGTCCAACTATTAAATTGTCTATTATGTTACAATAACACATTAACTAATGTAAGAATAAATTACTCATCAGAAATGATATCCTCTGCTGGATCAAGCCACACATCGCATTCTTCTTCTTCTTCTGAGGTAAATTTCAGGCTTATTCCTAACAGTGCATCTTATTTCAAAAATAAGGAAAAGCAGAGGAATCTGATGAAGCTTGAAGCTTTATTTATAGAGGTGATGGGGCACATGGCTCACATGGATGATTACTGTATGAATAGCCTGTGCTGCGCATGGGTGTGACCACATTACAGAAAATGAGCTCAGACAGGAAAGACTGTACCTCTCTTGGTTTCATACAGATTACATAAACAGAGAATATTTATTTTCAATATGACTCACTTTTTAAAAGTAGACACTTTGGAGGGAAGAAGATGGTGCTGTAGTGTCAAGATCTGGTAATATTTGTTCTAATTATCTTTTTAAGCCCCTGCTAACTTAGTAAAAGGGCTGATTTCTAGTAAAAGAATTAGTCTGGAAGATTATTTTGCAAAACTATCCAGGAAATCAAAAAAAAAAAAAAAAACGAAATCTAAAAACGGGGATGGTTGAGTACCAGCAAGCCAACATGGAGGCCTCCACACCTGCCGATGATGCAGAGCTGACTAGCAATGGAAAAGATGACTGAAAACATCAGATTAGATTGGTATTAGAAGCAATTCATGATCAAACAGCTCAACTTCAGGCGCTGAATCAGAGGGGAGAATTTCCGCGGTGGAGGCATTAACCGCTTCCGTGGATGTAAAGACAGCAGCCTTAGGAAAACTGATCATGTCGACAACCTGGAGAACTGAGGATGCAGATGTACTGTAAGAATCAGTGGTTTACCTGAGAGGACAGAGGGATTGGATCCCATTAAATTCTTTGAGAAGTGAACTATTTCCATATGACCACAAACAGCCCAATGTTACATATGGTCATTATTCTCATGGGTGTGGCTTTTTTATGGCTCAACTGGGCTACAGGTTTTAGATCTGGTTAAAGACGGGAGCATTTTGAATTGGGAAATCCTCATCTTTGTTTTCTTTATTTGTCTGTTATCTGAATAAACCAAAGTTCTGCTGATTCCAAGCTCGGGTTCAAATTTGATTTCTTTGGCCCCGCCTCTAGGAGTCAGGGCCCATTCCCGGAGCATTGCTGCTACTAAGGTGTGAGCAGAAGGTGCGTCCTTGCATAGTTTGTGCCGTCCTCTCTGCACACAGAGAGGACGGCACAAAAGCTGTACAAAAAAGCTTGCTATGTACAAAAAGCTTGCTATGCTGCTTAATATTGCAAACTGGTATTTCTTACCATATTATTTTAATGTATTTCTTAATTATAAACTGGTTTGTAACGCAAACAGTTTACTGCACTTATTCTTCTCGTTATTAGTGGCTAATAAATCAGATATCTTGCACATTCACAGAAAACACCTTACTTCCGCGTTGAAAAATAATATGGATAGGAATACGACTCCTATCACAGCATCCATATGTAAGGTCCATCAGTATTATCAGCAGTTTATCGCATTGCTCAGGAGCTAATTATCCTCCTCCATCCCCAGCTCCTCCTCTCGTCCAGTCAGGACTTGACCTTCTGATTCCCTCAGACTAATTCTTGAATCATGTTGTACATTAATCATTAAACATTAATAATATCTCCAATACATTTATGTTGGTTCTGCTCTGTTTACCCAAGGGGGTGATCGCTGCTCTCCCTGCTCTTATCCATGCTAGGCTGCATGGATGCGGAGGGAGTTCTTGCCCAGAATGGAACCATACTATGGAGCCAATCCAAACATTTTGCTAATTGTCAATCATATTGGACGATAGTGGTCCTGACAGAATTAGAATAACATTCTACAAACCAAAAACATTGTATTTCTGTTAAGGAAACTTTCCTGGCTAACAAAAAACAAACCTTAAAAAAGAACGTACAGAGAACCCAAAACTAATGTTCTGGGAACCAAAATTTGTTAGCTGCGTCTAGTTTGGTTTCAGTATCGGGGTTCGGGGGATTCATTCAATGTGTTTGTGAGCATTTGCTCAATCTTGTGTGCTCTTGTCTCGTTGTTTGAGCTTGCGGTTTCGAGTTTGCCCATTCGCTGTGTCATAGCATGCAGTTTGTGTTTATACCAGCTGTATGCTTTCTTGTTTTGTCTCGTGTTGTGCAGCACATGGCTCATGTTTTCCATCGGCTGCACACTTTCATGTTGTAATGTTTTGTGTGGACATGCAGTCGGTGAGAGCTCTCACTGGCTGCGTGTTTGTGTCATGTTTTGTTTGAGCACATGCAGCACAAACATATATATCATGTTTGTTTCTATGTGTCATGTGCTTTCCTGTCGATCGTCTTTACCTTGCCCTTCATGTTATTTGATTTCTGGTGTATTTGCCCCTGTCCTTAATTGTTTGCTTTGTTTACTCTCCTATTTATTTTCCTTTTGTTTGCAGTTCTGTGCCAGTTCGTCATCTAAGGGTCGAGTTTTCCCCCACGGGGTAGTTTTGTTTGTTTTTTTTAGTTTAATAAAGCCCATAACTCTACATCTTGCTTTCTCAAGCCAACTTAATTTGATACATTGGTCCACCCTGATTGCAATTTAGATGTTGAGGCTGTCAGGCAGTTCCACAATATTACATTTATTCCACTTTTTCCACTATTTGATGATAATTATATATATTTTCTAAGACTCTTCTTCAGCAATATCATTATAAAGTCCGTCCATCAGGCTAATTCTGGTAAGCACCATCAGATATCTCTCCCACCTGAATACTATCTCTCTTACATACCCTTGGCCTGTTAGGTCATCAACATTGGCCTATATGTAGGCAGCACTGAGCAAGCCGACCCTTGATTACAAATCACATGGAATGCATTTTTACAAATCCTTTTCAATCTACATTCTTATGTAGTCAATCTTTTTAGATCAGATTCCAATCAGATACACAAATAATCAAAGTTGGACTGACAGTGTGAACGCAGCCTAAGAGTATTTCATAAAGCATTTTAGCACTGAAACCAACTCCTAAATCTGTGAAAAGTTAGGAGTAGTCAAGAGGACTCCTGAGTCACTAAGACCAAATCACAAACAATCCTAAAATGGCCGTTGCTGGAAATCCGCCTCAGCAATCTGCCCAAAGACACTGAGCACCACTGAGGGAATATGAAGCCTTGGGTGCTGAACCTTTTCTTCATAAATGCAATAAAAATTTTGATATATAGATTTTAATCTGCGATGACATAACATGCATGTTCATTTATGTATTGAATGATGGAGAATAAAACATTGCAGTCAAGTTGAAAATAATGTCCTATCATCTGCACTGACAGCCAGCTCGGGTGACTAGATTTCGAGTTTCGACTCTTAGACCTTTCCCGATCCCGTCCCCATCCCTCTCTCACTCTGCTTCCTGTCTTCTTTCTGTCCTCATAATAAGAAAGCAAAAACACCAAAAATGAATCTTTGAAAAAAAATAAGAAAATTATGTCCTATTACCAGTGGCAGTTGAATTCACAAGTTCACACTTACAAATGACTGAATAGAGTAAAAGAGTAAAATAAGCATATCTGGTGTGGTGTCACAGGGGAGGCTCCGAGCTCGGAATTCAGCCCAAATTCATTCAAGATCTGGGAAAACAGGAAGTGGCCAAAAGATTAGAAAAGATCAATTTTAAACCACTAGTAAAGAAAGGCATACTACTGAAGGTAAAAGCCTTACTACTAAACTGAATAATATATTCCAACCACAGAATATAAGTGCCAAAATATACCATTCTTTAACAAACACATTATTCCTATATCAGATTATTAAAATCAGATATCAGATTATTAAAAAAGAATATTACATTTATATAGTCCAAAATTTTGGAACCACTAAGATTTTTAATGTTTTTAAAAGAAGTTTCGTCTGCTCACCAAGGCTACATTTATTTAATTAAAAATACAGTAAAAAACAGTAATATTGTGAAATATTATTACAATTTAAAATAACTGTGTACTATTTAAATATATTTGACAAAGTAATTTATTCCTGTGATGCAAAGCTGAATTTTCAGCATCGTTACTCCAGTCTTCAGTGTCACATGATCCTTCAGAAATCATTCTAATGTGCTGATCTGCTGCTCAATAAACATTTATGATTATTTTCAATGTTGAAAACAGTTGTGTACTTTTTTTTTCAGGATTCCTTGATGAATAGAAAGTTCAAAAGAGCAGCATTTATCTGAAATACAAAGCTTCTGTAGCATTATACACTACCGTTCAAAAGTTTGGGGTCAGTAAGAATTTTTATTTTTATTTTTTTGAAAAGAAATTAAAGAAATGAATACTTTTATTCAGCAAGGATGCATTAAATCAATCAAAAGTGGCAGTAAAGACAAATTCAGCTTTGCATCACAGGAATAAATTACTTTGTGAAATATATTCAAATAGAAAACAGTTGTATTTTGTTGTAATAACAGTTGTTATTACAATTGTAATAATATTTCACAATATTACTGTTTTTACTGTATTTTTAATTAAATAAATGTAGCCTTGGTGAGCAGACGAAACTTCTTTTAAAAACATTAAAAATCTTAGTGGTTCCAAACTTTTGGACTGTACTGTATATATATATAAAAAAAAGTTATAAAATAAAATACTGATAAAATAAATTCATGAAGCATGTCTTTATCCGTATTCAGATCACTCATGAAACACCTAACTATTTCATTGTGGTGCAATCTTTCAGAAATGATTAGACAGATCTGTTGCTTGATGATTTATTTCATAGCAGTCGAACAGTCCTACATCAGAATTGTATTAAATGTGTTGTCCAGCCTAGAGTTGTCTAAGTGTACACCCTGTTGAATTATCAGGTAAAATTCTATAAACTGTGTTCATTGGCACAACTGATTACAGAAGTTACACAATGTTATTCATCAGAAAGCCCATATAATATATCTGCAAGAAGATAACAGTATAACAGTCTATTTGTAAATCCAATATATTGCGAAGCCATGACAACTTGTTCTGCCAGTGTAGTTAATATTGAACAAGAACTTTGATCTTGTTGAAGCATTTCTCTTTCTTCATTTCATCCTCTTCAGAATCAAAGCTCTGAGGCACGACATTTCAGCACAATGAAAAATTTAAAAAACGAAAAGCTGACTCTAAGACGGGAGTTGGGGCTCACCAGTGCTGTCTCTTTGGTTGCGGGCATCATGATAGGTTCAGGAATTTTTATGTCTCCACAGTTTGTACTGGTGTACGTTGGGAGTTCAGGGGCGAGCTTGATCGTCTGGGCGGTGTGTGGTATAGTATGCATGTTTGCTGCTTTCTCATATGCTGAGATGGGGACCATTATCAGAGAATCAGGGGGCAACTACATCTATATCCTGCGAATTTATGGACCTTGTCCTGCATTCTTTGTGGCCTTTACAAACACGTTTGTGATGAGGCCATTTGCAACTATAGCTGGTTCTCTGAGCTTCGCTAAGTATGTTGTGGCACCATTTTACCCAAGCTGTACACCACCCATACTAGTGGTAAAGTGTATCGCCGCAGTATGTATCTTGGTGATTGCAACTACCAACATGCTAAATGTACGTTTTACCATGGCGACTCAGGTGGTCTTTATGGTGGCCAAATTTGTAGGTCTAATGATAATAGCTATTGGAGGAATAGTAACACTTGTACAGGGAAACTATGGAAGCCTTTCCAATCTAGAAAGTGCCTTTGCAGACACAAAGCTTGGCATTAGCACCGTTGGAATGGCACTATATCAGTGCCTGTGGTCGTATTCTGGGTGGTACAACTTAAACAATGTTACCGAGGAGGTGAAAAGACCAGAGGTGAGATTGAGTTCTGCAATGTTATGATTTTGATAGTGTTGACATAGCAGATGAAGTGAAGTATTAAAGACTTAAAGTAAGAATATTACACTCTAAAAAATGCTGGGTTAAAAACAACCCAAGTTGGGTTGAAAATGGACAAACCCAGCGATTGGGTTGTTTTAACCCAGCAGCTGGGTTAAATGTTTGCCCAACCTGCTGGGTAGTTTTATTTAACCCAAATATTGTATAAAAATTACTGTATTTCTTGCTTAAAATTAACCCAAAATATGTTGGAAATTAACATTTATTAATATGTTTAATAAACAAACATTTATTAATACTTTTTTTGAATAATATTTAAACAATAAACATTTATTAAATTGCTTATTAATAAATGCTCATCTTTTTGATTATTATTGTTGCCTCTAGTAATTATGAGTCTGATTTTTAATTTCCAACCTATTTTGGGTTCATTTTAAGCCAGACATATAGTCATGTGTAAACAATTGTTGGGTTAAATAAAACTACCCAGGAGGTTGGGCAAACATTTAACCCAACTGCTGGGTCAAAACAACCCAATCGCTGGGTTTGTCCATTTTCAACCCAACTTGGGTTGTTTTTAACCCAGCATTTTTTAGAGTGTAGTATTAAAGTAAGAATGTCATTATATGATTAAGGTGATAAATGTGGAGATGTCTCATAAAACTGCTAAATCGTGTTGTTTATCACTGTAATAATCTCATTAAAAAAGTGATTTTGTTTTTCAGGTGAACCTGCCACGGGCCCTGATGATTGCTATTCCCATGGTAACGATTCTGTACCTACTAGTCAATGTCAGTTATCTGGTAGTTATGACACCCTCAGAGATGATTTCATCCAGTGCAGTAGCTGTCACTTGGGGGTAAGGTTTTGAGCGCTATTCAGTATATCTTTTTAGGTAATATAATTGTGTGATTTAGCGTGATGTGCTCAAACCCATTAAAAAATGCTATATTCTTGGGATTTTTGTTTTATGATGTGTAAGCACTTATTTGTTTCTTGTGAAAGGAATAAAGTATTAGGAGGATGGGGCTGGGTGATGTCCGTTGCTGCAGCATTCTCAGCCTTTGGTTCTCTAAACGGATCTTTTTTCAGTGGAGGACGAGTGTGTTATGTAGCAGCAAGAGAGGGACACATGGTGAGAAAAACTGCCTTGAAAATAACTGAAAATAGTAGGGGAGTCAAATCAGTCATTTGACTGTAATGCAGAATTCTTCACACTTTGTTATATTTTAATAATCAAACATATTAGGGTGGTTTCAGGAAAAGTGGGGCAAATTAGTTTTTAATATTGATAAATTGCCTTTTAAATATAATCAAATGCATCATTCATTAATAATTGCCACAAAGACCTTTGGACATTGTTAACTATTAAAAAGTTAACTATTAAAAAATTTTGTGTTCCAGTATTTGTTTTCAAAAGATACAACATTAACAAGTGCGAGACAGAGCAAATGCGGGTTTATGCTAGACATGTGCCAGTTTATGGTAATACGATATTTTAAAATGTATTTATTTTAAAATGTAATTTATTCCTGTGATGGCAACACTGAATTTTCAGCATCATTACTCCAGTCTTCAGTGTCACATTATCCTTCAGAAATCATTCTCATATGCTGATCTGCTGCTCAAGAAATATTTCTTCTTACTATTATCAATGTTGAAAACAGATGTGCTGCTTAGCATTTTTGTGGAAATTGTGATACTTTTTTCACGATTCTTTGATGAATAGAAAGTTCAGTGAAACGTTTATTTGCATTTATTACATTTATTTATTTTTTAAAAATTCACCTTTCCAGCACCGTTTGTGCTTGGACCCCTAACTATCTCATTAAATCTTAAATAAGCCTCTATGATTTTAAAATGATGATTGGATAGAAATAAAGAATGTATTGTTCAAAAACCTGTATGTCACACTTCTAAACCAATTTTACATACTGAAAAAATGCTTGTTCAAATGACTTAATTGAAATGAGCTAAAGCAACACAATTGTTATACAATTTGTGCTAACTTAATTTCATTGAGTTCAGTCATTTAAAATTGAAGTTTACTTCATTTGTGTTGGGTTTAAATGAATGTTTTTTGTTGCATTAACTGAAACTGGGCAGAGGTTTTTTAGTTCTCAGCATGCTTTGCATAAGGCTAAATCAGAAATTAAGTGCTATTTTGTGTGTGTTTGTGTGAAGGGAAAGGCCTGTTAATGTTTAATGTTCAATTATGTCTGATCAAAAATGTTCCTTTTCTTTCAGCCAGACATCCTGGCCATGGCTCACATGCGCAGGCGTACTCCCTCTCCAGCCCTCATTTTCAACACAATCATTTCTCTTATTGTTCTCATTCCGGGAGACTTCCAGGGCATAATCAACTTCTTCAGGTATAGTGTCTGATTTTGCATAGCCTTTCTGCATTAGTTCAGTTTTACTCATCTCTTAGGAAAATTAGTTTGCATAGGTGCCACACATCACATTGACATGCATATCTTAGTACTCCATCAAACATTTAAAACAAAGACATAAATATAATATTCAGCTTTTTTAACAAAACGTCCTTTAAAAATATCTTGAATCAATTTCTGTTGAATTCCGATCACCTTGAAGGTGGTCTTAACCAGCTTAGTCACTCTGATTTTACATGACATGCTAATACAATCAAACCATACTACAGTAAACACAGTAAAGAAATAACAGATTCTACAAAACTCAGATAAAACAGTGTCATTAACACTTTAAAAGAATTCAGTTTTTCTTAAAAAAAGAGAAGCTTCAGCTCATGGAAGCATGTGCATTAATGCGACCCTGATCACATGTTCTGAAGTTTATTGGAGAATTTTTAATTTGGGCCATGGTAATCCTTATCTCCTTTTATCAAAAACTGTTTTAGGCCTGGACATTTTTCCAGAGTTGTTTCTCTAACATTATTCCATTTGTTTTCTAGCTTTACTGCCTGGTTTTTCTATGGGATGACATTATCAGGTCTTCTGTATTTAAAAATCAAGAAACCTGAACTTCCCCGGACAATTACGGTGAGAACACCCATTCCTGATCCATTCATTCATTGCAAATGTGTGTTATTGTGTTTACCTGAATGTGGTCAATTCAAATCATCTGCTGTACTGGGCAAAAAGCCTTTAGATGGTTACATGCTTCACAATGGAAGCTTTTCCCTGAAGGTACTCGTGTATGGACCACTGTCCTGAAAAATAGTGACTGAAGGCATCTTGCATTGCTCTGCCTTTTCTTTGTACTTTAACTCACAAGTTACTGCATATCCAGTTCATTATTTGGTTGCAGGGCTTTTGAATATAACCATTTTGAGTAAACTAAGTAAAAGGAAGGAAGGGTAAAAGGAAGGAAGTGGGTGAGAGGGAACAAATGTGTCGGAAGGACAGGACAGAAAGAAGCTTTCCCGCGTCTGCACTCAGTGGGTTATGCAGACAGACGCCTGTATGCTAAACGCTGTCTTTGTATTGTCTGTATCTCAGAAGATCAAAGTATCTGAGGATCTTCCAGCCTTGCACTCAACGTGAATTACTTGTTTTTAGAACAGCCAAGATATGACTTTTTACACTGTAAACAGTGGTAACCTGCAAATATTAACTTGAAGAGTTAACAATCAATTTGTACCTGATTTAACCCATAAAAATGTTTTGTTGATATAAAATGAAATTAGATTTAGATTTATTTAAATTTATTCAGTGATGTTAAATACTACTTTTGACTTGAATAAAACCAGTTAGTTTAGGCTACGTTCACACTGTAAGCCTTAGTGCTTAATTCCAAATTATTGTTTAGGTCCGATATTTTTGTATAGCTTTTCACAAAATTAGCTGTTTATTCAAAATAACTTAAAAGGAGCAAGCTAAGATGAGCATCACTGATGTCCACTGCATATGTAGATTGATATTTAAAAGCTGTTTTAATTTTTCTTCCTCACACTAACAATTAGATATTTAATAGAATTAAAGACATAACAATGTGAACTAATTACCTTAAAAGTCCATAGATATGCCGTCAGTTCTGCTATTAACAGTTTCTCTGACAAGCTACAACTACAACTCAATTATCAGGAGAGTGCTTCTCATTTTTTTTATTGTCCATCCTCATCTGCCTTCATTCCTACTAAAGGCAAGAAGGAAAGGTACTCTGCAAGCATTGAGTAACATATGCAATACATGTGCTATGTGTAAAGTATAACATTTTTGCTCATGTTCATGTCACTTGCACTCCTAATAAATATTAGTTAAGCAAGATGCGTGCACTTTTTAAGAATATAGAAGTACATATATCAGAGTACATTTTCAAAGTACAATTGGTGTTTTTCAACCATTTTTCAATTGCTAAAATAATGAGGGCCGCCCCTAAACCAAGCCCCCAGTGGATTAGAGCAAATCAGGTAAAAGCCCATTGTGGTTTAAAAACGCCCCACTGATTGGGAAACACCCACTAGTGATCTGCAGAGATACAGACCTGATCTTGTGCTCATCAACTACAAATCACGGTTAGTTCAGTGTCCCTGTCTCCACCCATGTGTGCTGTTGACTTTCATCAAAATTTCACTGCTGATCCAACATACATTAAACATTGAAATGTCAATCTCAACCAAAATGATGGTTTGAATCAAAACTCAACATTGTATCAATGTCGCCATGCTATCTGGGATCATTGTTCTTCACTGATTACCTTCACCTCACTGACAATTGACAATTGTGACGAATGTTGCTTTAGAGTGACGTAAAAATCGCATGAATTCCGATATGACTGTTCAGACTGCGGTTGCATTGCAAAATATCTGACCTGTGTCGGATTTAGCATTTTATTTATTATTTTTTAATATAGATTTGTGAGACAATATAGACAAATGAAGTCTATGATTCAAAAGTGTTGCCTTTTATGGCGTTATATAATGGACCAAACTGCAAAAGCGCATAACCAGCGTGCAAGTGAATGACAGCAGTGTGAGAACAGTGACAAAACTCGCACAAAATATGTAAACCTGCAAAAATAACAAATCACCGTGGTGTGCTAAAAAATTTAAGTATGAATGGGAATAATACTTCAGACATATTTTACTCATAGAATTTTTTGGGGTGTCAATAATATGGCCTACGTGCATTGGAGAAAAAAAAAAATTTCATAATGTGAGTTTCAATTGTTTTACTTTAATGAAAAAGGATAAACAATGCAGATTTATTTTCACATCCACCTTTGCTATTTATTTATTGGATATTTGAACTGGATTTTAAAGTAACAGTGTTTCTTTTTCCATTGGGCAATATGACATGATAAAGCTTGACAGAGAAACAAGTTAACATTCAACAAATGTCTTTCTGTGTATTCTTCCAAGGTACCCATAGTTATTCCCATCCTGGTGTTGCTGGCCGCAGTGTTCCTGGTGCTGGCTCCCATCATTGATGACCCTCAGATTGAGTACCTCTATGTGATCCTCTTCATACTGAGCAGCTCTGTGGTTTACATCCCTTTCATTCACTTCAAGCTGTTCCCGGGATTGTTAAATAAACTCACAGTCTTCCTACAACTTTTCCTAGAGGTGGCACCAACTGCCAAAAACCTGTAATGCTGATGGAACAGAACTGTCAGATTCATTGCATTTTAAATTCATAATGTTATAGGCTCTCACAATACTAAATGTAATATGTGTGATATATAAAAGAGAAAAATAAATTAATCAATGAATTCTATTCTTCTAATCTATGTAATATAATGATATATGTAATGATCACTGTTTTTACTGGGTATAATCTGAATAATAATGTTACGTAATGTTAGTAACATAATGTTAATTAGTTAAAGGGTTAGTTCACCCAAAAAGGAAATTTCTGTCATTAAGTACACAGTTGACGCAGTGCAGCGCTTCCGTGTTCTACGTCAAAACGCTGACTGAGAAAAAAAAATTTTGAATAAAGTTTTGTTTTAGCACATAAAAAGTATTCTCATAGCTTCATAACATTAAGGTTGAACCACTGCAGTCACGCTGACTACTTTAACAATGTTTTTACTACTTCTCTGGAGCTTAAATGTGGTATTTTCGTTGCTTTCTATGAGGGAATATCAAAAATATTTTAATTTGTGTTACAAAGATGAAGGAAGGACTTGAAGGTTTGGAACGACATGAGGGTGAGTAATTAATGACAGAATATTCATTTTTGGGTGAACTATCCCTTTAACCACAAATTTACAATGAAAAATACTTCTGAAGCATTTATTCATCTTAGCTAATATTAATTTCAACATTTAAACATTGTATCTGTTAATATTATTTAATGGACCTGCACTATTAACTAACATCAACAAAGATGAATAAATACAGTAACAATATTGCTCAGTTTTAGTTCATGTTAATGCATTAGGGTTACTCGCTATGGTTAAGCAAATGGAAATGCTAAGATGTCAAGATAATAGAAAAGTAATTTTAGAGGGTAACCAAAGTGTATATTATCAGGCTTGGCCTTATGAACCAAATTGGTATTTACAAACATTGGATAGGGTACTCAAATGAGGATTAAAAGATGAAGATGAGCCATACCCTGGGTGTATGTGCTAGCCTGACTGCTTCCCAAGGGTGACTGTCTACGATGCATATCTGGCTTGCAGATATCTACATTACCAAAAAAAAAATTTAATAGCATAATGCATGGTTTGTTTTATATTTTATATACTCTACATAACTGTGACAACCACAGGCAAGGCTGAACCTAGTGTGGTAGTGTGGAGTGTGGTTGTATAACCTGGTCATTGGTAATGAGACTGGGTGACTTAATTTAGTCAATAGTTAGCATAACCGAGGAGACTGAATTGTGAAACTACACTCTGGGTAAGGATAGTGAAGGTGGGAGTTAATTAATCCCAAAGGGGGGGAATGTGGAAGATGTTTATTATTCAGAATATAAGTGACATATAATATAGCCATGAACAAGTTATTCTGCTATTATAATTATGTCTGAAACTGTGAACAGAGGCTGAATAGAATGTGTTTACCAATAAGTACTTCTATTTCAGGCTGGTAAGAACGTGGTTATATATGGTGAAGCCTCCTTTCCACTTCTTAAAATAAAAGACTATATTCTATAAATCATGCATAGAGTGTATTGACCACCTCAGGGTGGTTCTATGGATATATATATATATATATATATATACACTCTAAAAACTGCTGGGTTAAATATGGACAAAACCAGGGATTGGGTTGTTTTCACCCAGCCATTTTTTTCAACAAATTTTGGATTTATTTTTTTAGCCAGCAATATAGTAATATAGTAAAAGGCGTGTTTTTGCTCACCCCCAAATAGGGGCAAATTTGTGGGGTATTTTAAGCTGAAACTTGACCAGACCAGAGACTTATATTACATCATGTGAAAGAGGGCATAATAGGTGCCTTTTAACCCAACCTGCTGGGTTTGTCCATATTTTACCCAGCTTGGTTTTTTTAACCCAGCATTTTTTAGAGTGTATATATGAGTGCGAACTCTGCAGTTGTCTTTATATAACTCGACTTTATTTCTTTGATAATAAACTGTATCTTTTGGTATAAAAACCTCAAGACTTCAAGAGTTATTTTTCACAAAGGCTGCAGAAGCCACGACACCTGCTGTTCAGTTGCTTTGCCTCGAGCAGAAGAACCATTCAGTGGAGGACCGCAAGGGACTTTTTAGATCTGGCATGCCTAACCCAGTGAGCGGTCTTCAGGGGAATTTTTCCACATTTGTGGAGTGGGTGGACCACTCTGGACCCAGTGCCCAGCCAGCCACACCCCACAAACTGCAATGAGCTAAAGCCAGAGCCCAGCGCAGACAGAGAGCCTGAGCCTGCCGTGATGCACTAGCCAGTAAAGAGGACTGAACCAGAGAGCCCGAGCCAAAGGAAAATATATGTTCAGTTTTGGTTTCATTTTCACCGTGTTTCCTGTTCTGATTTGCCTGTGTTCTTTGTGCCCTATAGTTTCCGCTGGTATAATTCACCTGTTCATACTTTGTGAAATAGTAAGTGCAAACCACATCACTCCAATACTGGTTTTCTCTTATCCTTGTTGTGCATGACTCTGTCCATCTGCCTCTATACCACTGTTTGAGCTGCTATTGGGGTAAATGTGGCATGACGGCTCATGTGACAAAATAATAAACACAGTAATTTCAGTAAACCAATTTTTTTTCCTGAAAAATCACTGTATCCAGTATTAATCTTCTCTGTTTATTTCTGGACATGACTTTCTTCATCTACAGGCCACTGTTTGAGCTACTCCACCACAATGGTAAATGTGGAAGAAGAGTCACGAGACAGCAGTTGAATAAAAGGTAGCCTCAATGTTGCTGTTTGCTTTAACATAAGCTGCAAAGACTTAACTGGAGTGTTAAAAGGCATTGAATTAACATTGTGCACAATGTGCAGGACATATAGGCCTAATGATGTCATTTTTTTATTCTAAAACTTAATTTGCTAGCACAATACAACAACACTGACCTCAGTCTTATCAAAACAGAGAAAATATTCTATATATCTATGATACAGCAGCTCCAGTATCCTCGCCACCCTATAGAGGACAAGTGGTTTGGAGAATGGATTAATAGTGGTACCAGCAAATACATTGTCACTTTTTTGTGCAGGCTGGAGGACCTGGAGTTAAACAATGAAGAAGAGCTGCTCTGAAGGACTTGCTGCTACTCTTTGCTCATTTCCAACACCTCCAAATTCACTTTTAGAGGTCCAAGCTCCAAAGGTGCTGGAACTAGAGTTCTTCACGGGTCCACTTGAACCAAAGTGGATTTAGGTCCAAAACTTTTACGAATGCCTTGGACACACATGGACAACAGGACATTCTGACAGTGTTGCCTACTCTCGCAAGACAAATAAGCAACCGCAGCTTCGAAAACAACACCAATATTATTATATTATTTATTATCAATTATTTGTTATCAATAAATGAGCCTGCAACATATTAAAGTGAAACCACTATGAGTTTGAAAAGCAAAAACAGATGTTGTTTTATAAAAATCAGCAAATTGCAACAAAGCGGGAAGGCACGCACAATCCTGCGATCACCTGTGAGCAGAATAGGTTTGGAGAGGGAAAAGGAGAAATAGCGGCATGAAGGCCAAGTATGGTGACCTAAAGTTGGAACATGTTCTCTGCATTTAACCTATTCAAGTTACTGCACACAGATTAGGAGTAGTGAGTAATGAACACACACACTGCAAACTGTGTAAAAGACAAGAGCACTAAGGGAATGCTGTAATATAGCCATACATTTATAATAAAATAAATTTGAACCAAACCAACATTTAATGATAAGTACATTATAAAAATATATTTTTAAATTAACTTGGGTGCCTCTCCTCCCTGCACTGTCCATCATCTCCCATGTTTCCTCTCCATCTGTGTACATCTCTGTTGGTACATAATGTCTATTTATGTCTACTTACTATCATTACTTGCATGTACAATGTCACATGGGGAGGAGGGAGCTACGGCATTATTATTGCACTGATTGGCTATTTGCTGTGAGCAGACAGTGTCAGTTAATGTATTGGAGGAAACAGCGACTAAAGATGTAAAGAAACAAAGATATTCCTAACAAGCAACCACATTTTTTAAAATAAGCCCAAAAAAATGCAACCCATGACCTGAGAATGTTTAGTGAGACTTGTCAAAAAAAGAAGTGTAAAGTTGCAGATTATAAACAGACTTGGCAACTATGTATACTGAGGATACTGTAACTGTAACTGTTTGATAACAAATGAAGCATTCATCCTTACATTGGATCACTGTTCTCCATGTACGGAAAGTAGAATGACAAAAAAAGAAAAAGAAACTGATCATAGTGGAATTTACACCTTGCACTGGACTATATATTTGTTTTGAGTTTGCTGTCAATAAACTAATTTATGAATGAAATGGTGTAATGTATTGATTACTCAGCGAACAAAGAGAATGATTGTGGACAAACTTTAGTTCACGGGCATTGGCTGTGTTACAGTGAAGTACTTAAAATGGAAGTAAATGTGACCAATTTGTAAGCTTTAAAGGGGTGGTTAAGTGGTTTTTTTCTAGGCTTGATTGTGTTTTTGGGGTGCAGTTTAACGTCTTAATGCTTCGTTTTTTTGAAAACACTGTATTTTTCATATATTTTAACTTTATTCTACACCTCTGTTTCCACTGTCATATGAACGGCTCGTTTGACTTCCTGCTTCTATGAAGCCACTCCCTCCGACATACGCAATGTGCTCAGATTGGTTAGCAGGTTTTTAGCTGGCCCAGTGTATTGTGATTCGCTGAAGCGTCCGGAAACGCCACGCCCCTTACCATCCGTTGCTTCAGTGGAAATGTAAATAATGGCGTCTATATTGCTGTATCAAATTGAGCCGAATCAGACCCAGATGAAGAGGGTCAAGCTGCAATCGCGGCTTTTAAAGGACGTTTATGAATGGTATTTCATATTGTATTTGTGTCAAAGTGTTTAGATATGCTGTCACTGCTGTTTGATAGCTTTCAATATACAGTTTTATCCTGATTAAAGCTTTACTGTAGCCGAAAACAGTCGCATTTTTGTAAAGGTAGCGTAATTTATAGCATGAGCAACTGTTTGTCTATGAACATAGAAGTTTGTTGGTGTTTGTAGAATTTAGCTAACTGGCTAGCGAAGCAAAAACGAGTTGCTCTTTGTATATGTCCTAGATACATTCAAAATAGCAACAGAACTATAACATTATGTTTAAAAGACATGTACAAACAATAAAACGTACTTACAGTTTGAAGCCAATAAACAGCAGCTTCTGCTTTTAAAGTGGGAACTGCTTCATCTTTCAGTAATAGCCATCCAGCATTGAACTCGAGTAGATTCTGGAAGCTGTCTTCAGCACCGCATCCAGTGTAGAAAATATCACTGATTATAATGGGTTATATTATCTTTTGACGCGTCGCTCATGTCCGGTGTGCACAACTCTTCGCTTCCACATGCTGCACTTTGTTGCGTGTTCCCAGGGGCGTGTTTTGAGCTGTAACTTTGCAGATACTGTTTATGCTCAAGCAGCAACATTACACACTAACTAAAGTTGAAAAAGTGAAATCGCATTTAACCACCCCTTTAAAATAATCACAGTTTCAAAAGTTTAGCCAGGTGATGTAAACAATATGCTTGTTAACATGAAAAATGGCACTTTTTTTGACATTTAAAAGGTGACATTTTGTTTTACTTCAATAGCGCGCTAACATCTCAAATTTCAAATAGCCACATCTTTTCTTTTTTTTCTTTTTACAGATACAATAACAAGACAAACAAACAGATCTACATAAAAAATACACAGCTGTAAACTCACATTATTTAACACCTTAAACGCAGACCTCAAACATCTAATTTATCTGCACCTTTCATTATATGCATCATTTCATGTTTTGAGTTCATCTGTTCAGGAATGCAGCCATTAAAAGCAGCCATTTTGTTTTTAAGTGAGGCAGTCATTTTCTCAGTTGAGTGTACTTGATAGTACAATCCCTTAGAATAATCGGCACTTTGTTGACATGTTGGGTGGGGAGTAGGGGTAATCACTTCATTGGGTTCATCAGGTGGGCACCCTCCTTGTTTCATTCATTGGCCCACGACACCTCCAAAGGGCTCAACATCAACACCTTGCATTCCAGGTGCGCTCCCCTCTGCTTTTACCACACTAGGTCATTTTGCAGCCCATTTGGGTTCCTTCCATTTTAGCCACAGCCAGTTGCTGCTTCGCTCAGCAGCCTCTGACAGCGATCTAATGGCTTGTCGGAAGGCCTGTCCTCTGACTCCAAACCCCTTCAATAGCCTGGTTGTTGCTGTGGCTACAAAACCTCTGCACCTAACCTATACGGGGAGCAATTGTATTCGCCAGGCCTGTTGTACTGCTTTGGCTGCTAAGTCTGAGTACTTCAGCCTTTTACATTAATTTGCTTCACCATTTATAGCCTCCCATGGCACAGTCAGTTCCACAATGAACAGGGACGCTTGCGAGGTTGATCACAGAATCAGGTCCAGTGTGAGGTTAGTTGTGATTATCTCAGGTGGAAAGCTGAGCTTCCTGTCTAGATCAACCTGCATTTTCCAGTCCCGGGCATCCAGCAGCGTCATTTCCATTGTTGTAGTTGGCTTGTCTGGCAGTTGTCCTGCTCTTATGAAGACAGTGGATTTTGAGAATCCAGGCTTTTGAGGAAAAAGGACATTGGTGGAGGTTCTCCTTCCTACCAGGATAATTGTCAGTTGTCTCAGCACCTGATTGTGCCTTCAGGTCTAACGTCCTTGGAAAAGTCTTGTTTTGCAGCCAACAAGGATGTGCCTTAGCGTTGCTGGGGTTTGATCGAGAGGACATGATGGATCTTCTCCACTTCACTGGTTTAGGTTCTTGGGTGTGGTGTACGTGGCTCTGATGATGAAACTCAGTCTGCTTTTTTCCATCTCCCAAAGATCCTTCCAGATGAGCTTACGTTGCTCCAGGTTTTCCCAGTTAGTCCATTGTCCCTGGTTGGACAGTGAGACTGCCTTTGTGCATCTCTCTGCCTCCTTTTGCTGCTGGACCTCGGCTACTATCAGCTTTCTTCTATGAGCGGATGTTGCCTTGAACCATATGGGTCGGTTACAATGTCTCCATGCCTGAGAGTGGATTTTGCTTGCTGTATGGCCTCAGTCAGGGTCCACTTCCTCCCAGTTGCCAGTCTGGGAGCAGCCACTTGTATTATAGCATAATATAGCTATTATACTCTGTCAGAGTCATGTCCAGTCTCACTTTGGTGCATTTGTACTCTTCAGTGAGGCTAGAGACAAAGCACTTTTTACATACAGGCTGATATTACTGAGGCAACACGGGAATCCAAGACACTTCTTGATAAAAGAACTGACTGTTCTCTCCAGCTTCTAAATTTTTGTAATGGGGACCTCATAGACTGTTAGAGGCCACATCAGACAAGGGAGCAATCCGAATTGCAGGCACCACAGTTTAATCTTGCCAGGAAGCAGGGTATTGTTTATGCTAACAATGCCTTTGATGGTTTCTTCTCTCATTTGGTCACTCTGGTATGAGTCCTTGAGGCTTGCGTTGTACCATTGCCTTAAGCTCTTACCTGGCATCTCCAACACCGTTGGGATGGATATTTCATCGATGTGGAATCTCTGGTCTATAAGTTTCCCTCTGATGATGGATATGCTTCTGGATTTGCTGGGTTTTAACCTCATCCATGCCCACATTATGTTGGCATGAAGCTTTTCCTCTAAACGTTTGGTACATGCAATGTTTGAAGTCAGGGTGGTCTAATATTTTTTTTGCTAATATTGATGAGGTAAAGATAAATGTTTTTGTTTCTTTTGAAGTGTTAATGGGAGAAAGATATCCCATTAACACTTCACAGAAATACCGAAGGGGATTGAGAGAGATTAAAGTCTAGAATCCCTTCAAGTTTATAAATGACTTTTGACCAGAATTTATGTATGTACAGTTTCTATTTTGACAATATGTACATGTATTAGTGTTGGCATGGCCTATATGAGACAATTTACTTTTTGTTATATATATTCTAGTATTTTGTATAAAAACTGTATTCTGGAATTATTAGATATGGCAAAAATAACTTTGCAAAGTTTTAAAAGGTCTAGGTCAGTACAGTGACCTCCACTAATAATGGTGCCAAGATTAGTGAAAGGTACTGTATATTCAGAATGAAGATCATTATTCCATTTATTTGTAGGTAGAGAAATTATGGGATCATTGGAAGCTAGGATATTATATATTCATGATAATGATGTGTGTTTTCTGGAATATACAAAAGTCATAAATTAATCATTTTGTAAAAAATATCTCCCAAGTTCTATATTACTTTCTCTTTAATTTTCAGGACGAGAATTTTTTTTTGTTTTTTGATAGTGAACATGTTCCATAATGGTGTCCAACTGGATAGTGAGAAGATGAGATGAAAAAGACTGTTAGCTTTCCACTACACTAATAATGTCGTACTCATAGTATGATATTTAAACTAAGGTCGGGTCTCACAGCTGAAGAGAAACCTTCATGGTATCATTAATGTAAAGTCTTTTATTTCTGTTCTAAATCCAGTTAGTTCTGAATGTCCCTTTTGTTCTCAAAGGTGTTTCATGCTTTTATGCAATATTCTAGATTAGAACTATTATTTGTAATTAAAAAAAAAAAATCTTCTTTTGGGACAAGCAAAACTATAATATATATTAGTAGAAAAATAAAATCGAGCTAAAGTATAAAATTCTGAAAGATTTGTCTACTTTTGAGATGATTTGGTGTTGTCATTAAGCATTGTGTGTTGTTTTTGAATGTGATTTGGGTTTTTCCTTCTAATTAATTTTCTTGTATAGTTGTATGAAGAATTGTTGTGAATTAAGTTCAAAAGTTCAAAATTAAAATTCTCTCTCTCTCTCTCTCTCTCTCTCTCTCTCACACAAACAGAAAGTGAAAGTAAGTCAGAGTTCACCTGTCGCCATTTTAAGCTGGTAAAATACGAACACGAGCGTCAAAGTGTTTAATAGAAACGTTTATCAAAGTTTATGCAGGAATTTCCGTGTATCTTTATGATGTTAAAGCTGGAGGATTGGAGAAACTGTAACTTGTGAAAGTTTGATCAAGGTGAGTGTTCATGTGTGGAGACTTCCTCAGACTAATATGAATCTCTGGAGGACATTTTAAGTGTTTGTTTGATGTAAAATCTTTTATAAAGGGTTTCTTTCACTTCAAGGTTTCTTTTGTGTTTTGAGATGTCTGTGATCCTTCAGAAGTTTAACAGCGTATATGGAAANAAATAAAATCGGGCAAAAGTATAACATTCTGAAAGATTTGTCTACTTTTGAGATGATTTGGTGTTGTCATTGAGCATTGTGTGTTGTTTTTTGAATGTCATTTGGGTTTTTCTTTCTAATTAATTTTCTTGTATAGTTGTGTGAAGAACTGTTGTGAATAAAGTTTTTTCAAAATTGAAATTCTCTCTCTCTCTCTCTCTCTCTCTCTCTCTCTCTCTCTCTCTCTCTCACACACAAACAGAAAGTGAAAGTAAGTCAGAGTTCATCTGTCGCCATTTTAAGATGGTAAAATACGAACACGAGCGTCAAAGTGTTTAATAGAAACGTTTATCAAAGTTTATCAGGAATTTCCGTGTATCTTTATGATGTTAAAGCTGGAGGATTGGAGAAACTGTAACTTGTGAAAGTTTGATCAAGGTGAGTGTTCATGTGTGGAGACTTCCTCAGACTAATATGAATCTCTGGAGGACATTTTTAGTGTTTGTTTGATGTAAAATCTTTTATAAAGGGTTTCTTTCACTTCAAGGTTTCTTTTGTGTTTTGAGATGTCTGTGATCCTTCAGAAGTTTAACAGCGTATATGGAAACGTATAAATGAGCTTGAGTTAACGCAGTCACATGATCCTTTTTCTTCCAGACTCAAGATATGTTATTATGATGTTTTTTTAATCACCTGCAGCTTCATCATGGGTGATTCACAAGGATCCAGAGATGGAGATTTTTCTCCAGAATGCAGGTACTTTCAACAAACACTGTTAAATATTATATTATATCGCAGAAAAAGACAGTTTTTTTAATACTAACATGAAATGTTAAAGAAAAAGATCATAAAGTTTCCTCAAAGTGTTTTTTGATGAAAGATAAATGTGTTTATATTAATATGGATCCTGTCATAAAGAATGAACACAATAATCTAAAGGATTGAACTGAATCTGTTCTGTTACAGTTCAGTCCAGCAGAAGAGCTCAAACCCAGAGTCCAGCTGTGTGTCTCTGAAGAGTAACTGGTCTATGACTGAACCAATGAAGTTTAAGAGTGGAAACACACAGCCTGATCCCAGGTATATTACCTGCATTGTTGGATATTAGGTGTTTTTACTGATATATTGCAAATGATAAGATATCGCCCATCCCTAGTTTCAAGTATAGTCAGAACAAAAGGTATGCCTGACAATTGTTGAATTTTATTTTTTTATTTTTTTAATATATTGTCATTTTTAAAGCAAAAATGACAATATATTAGTAGGAAAAACAACATTGAGCAAAGCCTTGCCAAAGCATCGATGTTTTTGCAGTTTGTTAAATATTAAGACTTGTGTGGCTTAATATAACATAAATGATGTCTTTCACTGAAATATGTAGTAAAAAACCCATGAAAGATTTACATTATTTAAAAAAAAATCCATGTTGTTTTTATATATATTTTGGACAATGGGGGCGCCATTATTTTAGGTGTGTAGTGCATCCCAATAGGGGGCGAGTGGAGCTCCACTCATGGGCGGAAATACGTCACCTCCACTAGTAGAGCTTATTGTAAGGGTAGGTTTAGGGTTAGGGTAGGTGTAGACGTTAGTAAAACAATTAGAGGTGACATATTTCCTGTCCGAGAGTGGCGCTTCACTCACCCATGTTCTGCAGCCAGACCCTTCTCGTGCATTCTGCATCAATGAGGTCAAATTGTTGCACTCTGTGAGCTACTGGCGCTACTTGTTGCTATCTTTACCGAAACACAAATCGGACTAAGGCAAACACAGAATGAATACAAAAATACTCTTTAGGTCTTCTACAGACATGATAAAGTGTTGTGGACAAATACATGTGCACAAAATAATGCAATCCAGACTATTAGGTGACATTTCATTCATTTTAATGTTGTTGGTCAGAAAAACACAAATTACAAATAATGTAACAAATCGTATTCCATGACACATTTTATAGAAGAACCCTTAGCTGTTATGAAATATCCATTTCATGCAAAATATCACAGCTGAATAACAAAACAGTTTAAATTTACAACTAGAGTTAGGTCTAAATGATTTTAAATGTAAAGTTATACGTGAGGGTTGGCATCCCTATTTGTCACCTGGTTCTGATTCGGCAGGCCAGCTCTCTCCCTGTCATGGAGACTGACGAGAGCAGCTCATAACACATCTCGATTGAACAGCTACAGTGAGAAATTGCAGCTCCTTACAGCAAACACACTCCATCTTGGTTAGCATTAGCAAGCAACAGCCACACTCTCGCTCTCGCCTCCTCAACCCTCCAATCCTCTTCGTTTCGATTTAATTTAAATTAAACATCTTCAATGTTTTCATCCTCAGTATTTTTGCGCTCTGACTCAAATTGAAAAGGCTGAACAGATGACATTTTTGTAACACAGTGGGATCAAGATAACGGAGCCGAGCTGAATGCATTGCGATGTCAACAACAATGCGGCTTACTACCACTAATCTTTTTTTTTTATTTTTTCTTTTTTTTACAAATTTTATAACAATTAAGACATATTTTGTGAATTGTATACAATATCTTTATATTTTGGGGCAACAGTAATCTATTAAGACATACAAGTTTTAATACCCGGTGTTCCTTTTAAATCAAAAGTGTTGATTTTAAAACTATGAAGGATTTGTCTACTTTTTTTAGATGATTTGGCACATTGTGTGTTGTTTCAGAAGATGATTTTTTTTTTTCTTTGTATTTGTTTTTTTCTTTTTGTCTTTTTGTTTTTTCTTTTTATTTGTTCCTGTGAGTGTCGACTGTTTTGAAGTTTTTAAAACTATGGAAGTTTTGTTTGTTTTTGGCGATGATTTGGCTTTTTTTTCTAACGTGAAATGTTAAATAAAAAGATCATAAAGTTTCCTCAAAGTGCTTTTTATTGAAAGATAAATGTGTTTATATTAATATGGTTCCTATCATAAAGAATGAAGACAGTAATCTAAAGGATTGAACTGAATCTGTTCTGTTACAGTTCAGTCCAGCAGAAGAGCTCAAACCCAGAGTCCAGCTGTGTGTCTCTGAAGAGTAACTGCTCTATGCTTGAGCCAATAAAGTTTAAGAGTGGAAACAAACAGCCTGATCTCAGGTATATTATTTCTATAAAATATATGCTTATAGTCATTATTAATATACAGCAGTGTAATGAGTTCAGATCCTGTAAGTTTAAGTCTATTAATGATTAACATTGTGTTCTTGTGCAAATCTCTATGTATTGATTTGTTAAAACATTCACACTGTAAAATCTGTTGGTCTGTTACTCAGTTAATGACACAATTACATCAATATCAGTGTGTCTGATTCTTTACCCTCTTCATTCTGATTTAAGGTCAAATCGTTTATCCAGTCCAGTTAAAAACAAAACTGTGATTCAACCACAAGACTTTAATGAAAGCATGAATCCTGGTTTCAGGTAAAATGGAGGACTTTTCTGTCATTGTTTAATTTTAGGTGTTGCAATGCACATCACACATCACTCAATCACATGATTAATAATTAAAACATTTCAGAAACCAAATGATGTTCTGTGTCCCATAATACAGAAAACAAAATGATCTATTTGTAATTTATGGCAATTTACTTCTTGTGTAATAATCTGGTATTTTAATCTTACAGCCGTGACTCTAAACCTGAGGTCTTAAACACACTGAGATCAAATCTGAGGAAGAAGTTTGAGTGTTTGTATGAGGGAATATCAAAGCAGGGAAACCCAACACTCCTGAATGAGATCTACACAGAGCTCTACATCACAGAGAGTGAAAGTGGAGAGATCAATAATGAGCATGAGGTGAGACAGATTGAGACACAGTCCAGGAGAGCAGAAACAGAGGACACACCGATCAAATGCAGTCACATCTTTAGACCTTTACCTGGACAAGACAAACCCATCAGAACTGTGCTGACAAAGGGAGTCGCTGGCATTGGAAAAACAGTCTCTGTGCAGAAGTTCATCCTGGACTGGGCTGAAGGGAAAGAGAATCAGGACGTCCAGCTCATATTTCCTCTTCCTTTCAGAGAGCTCAACTTGATGAAGAAAACACTCAGTCTTTCAGATCTTCTTCATGTCTTTTTCCCTGAAACAAAACAAATGGAAATATCCAGTGATAAGTATAAAGTTTCCTTCATCTTTGATGGTCTGGATGAGTGTCGTCTGTCTCTGGACTTTCAGAGCGATGTGAGGTTGTGTGATGTGACTGAATCAGCCTCAGTGGACGTGCTGCTGACGAACCTCATTGCGGGGAATCTGCTTCCCTCTGCTCTCATCTGGATCACCTCCAGACCAGCAGCAGCTGATCTCGTCCCCTCTGAGTGTGTCCATCGAGTGACAGAGGTACGAGGCTTCAGTGACCCACAGAAGCACGAATACTTCAGGAAGAGAATCAGGGATCAGAGTCTGTCCGACAGGATCATCTCACACCTGAAGTCATCAAGGAGCCTCTTTATTATGTGTCACATCCCAGTGTTCTGCTGGATCTCAGCCACTGTTCTAGAGAAGATGTTGAGTGAAGCGGAGAGAGGAGAGATTCCCAAGACTCTGACTCAAATGTACACACACTTCCTGATCCTTCAGACCAACATCAAACATGAGAAGGACTATGAGAAGAAAGTGAAAGATGAAGACATGATTGTCAAACTGGGGAAACTGGCATTTCAGCAGCTTTTGAAAGGAAACCTGATCTTCTATGAGGAAGACCTGAGAGAGTGTGGCATTGATGTGACAGAAGCATCAGTGTA
>RJVU01072342.1:1671114-1682444 GCA_003731715.1 Anabarilius grahami
TTCTTTTTTTTACAAATTTTATAACAATTAAGACATATTTTGTGAATTGTATACAATATCTTTATATTTTGGGGCAACAGTAATCTATTAAGACATACAAGTTTTAATACCCGGTGTTCCTTTTAAATCAAAAGTGTTGATTGGTTTTAAACTTTGAAAGATTTGTCTACTTTTGAGATGATCTGGCACATTGTGTGTTGTTTCAGAAGATGATTTGTTTTTTTCTTTGTATTTGTTTTTTTCCTGTGAGTGTCGACTGTTTTGAAGTTTTTAAAACTATGGAAGTTTTGTTTGTTTTTGGCGATGATTTGGCTTTTTTTTTCTAACATGAAATGTTAAATAAAAAGATCATAAAGTTTCCTCAAAGTGCTTTTTATTGAAAGATAAATGTGTTTATATTAATATGGATCCTGTCATAAAGAATGAACACAGTAATCTAAAGGATTGAACTGAATCTGTTCTGTTACAGTTCAGTCCAGCAGAAGAGCTCAAACCCAGAGTCCAGCTGTGTGTCTCTGAAGAGTAACAGCTCTATGATTGAACCAATGAAGTTTAAGAGTGGAAACACACGGCCTGATCCCAGGTATATTATTTCTATAAAATATATGCTTATAGTCATTATTAATATACAGCAGTGTAATGAGTTCAGATCCTGTAAGTTTCAGTCTATTAATGATTTCCATTGTGTTCTTGTGCAAAGCTCTATGTATTGTATTGTTATAACATTCACACTGTAAAATCTGTTGGTCTGTTACTCAGTTAATGACACAATTACATCAATATCAGTGTGTCTGATTCTTTACCCTCTTCATTCTGATTGAAGGTCAAATCTTTTATCCAGTCCAGTTAAAAACAAAACTGTGATTCAACCACAAGACTTTAATGAAAGCATGAATCCTGGTTTCAGGTAAAATGGAGGACTTTTTTGTTGTTTAATTTTAGGTGCTGCAATGCACATCACACATCACTCAATCACATGATTAATAATTGAAACATTTCAGAAACCCAGTGATGTTCTGTGTCTCATAATACAGCAAACAAAATGATCTATTTTGTAATTCATGGATATTTACTTCTTAAACTTGTGTAATAATCTGGTATTTTAATCTTACAGCCGTGACTCTAAACCTGAGGTCTTAAACACACTGAGATCAAATCTGAGGAAGAAGTTTGAGTGTTTGTATGAGGGAATATCAAAGCAGGGAAACCCAACACTCCTGAATGAGATCTACACAGAGCTCTACATCACAGAGAGTGAAAGTGGAGAGATCAATAATGAGCATGAGGTGAGACAGATTGAGACACAGTCCAGGAGAGCAGAAACAGAGGACACACCGATCAAATGCAGTCACATCTTTAGACCTTTACCTGGACAAGACAAACCCATCAGAACTGTGCTGACAAAGGGAGTCGCTGGCATTGGAAAAACAGTCTCTGTGCAGAAGTTCATCCTGGACTGGGCTGAAGGGAAAGAGAATCAGGACGTCCAGCTCATATTTCCACTTCCTTTCAGAGAGCTCAACTTGATGAAGGACAAAACACTCAGTCTTTCAGATCTTCTTCATGTCTTTTTCCCTGAAACAAAAGAAATGGAAATATCCAGTGATAAGTATAAAGTTTCCTTCATCTTTGATGGTCTGGATGAGTGTCGTCTGTCTCTGGACTTTCAGAGCGATGTGAGGTTGTGTGATGTGACTGAATCAGCCTCAGTGGACGTGCTGCTGACGAACCTCATTGCGGGGAATCTGCTTCCCTCTGCTCTCATCTGGATCACCTCCAGACCAGCAGCAGCTGATCTCGTCCCCTCTGAGTGTGTCCATCGAGTGACAGAGGTACGAGGCTTCAGTGACCCACAGAAGCACGAATACTTCAGGAAGAGAATCAGGGATCAGAGTCTGTCCGACAGGATCATCTCACACCTGAAGTCATCAAGGAGCCTCTTTATTATGTGTCACATCCCAGTGTTCTGCTGGATCTCAGCCACTGTTCTAGAGAAGATGTTGAGTGAAGCGGAGAGAGGAGAGATTCCCAAGACTCTGACTCAAATGTACACACACTTCCTGATCCTTCAGACCAACATCAAACATGAGAAGGACTATGAGAAGAAAGTGAAAGATGAAGACATGATTGTCAAACTGGGGAAACTGGCATTTCAGCAGCTTTTGAAAGGAAACCTGATCTTCTATGAGGAAGACCTGAGAGAGTGTGGCATTGATGTGACAGAAGCATCAGTGTACTCAGGATTGTGCACTCAGATCTTCAGAGAGGAGTCGGGCTTGTATCAGGGGAAAGTCTTCTGCTTTGTTCATCTGAGCGTTCAGGAACATCTAGCGGCTCTATATGTGCATCTCTCCTTTATGAACAAGAACATCAATGTGTTTGACCAGATCACCAAACCAACTAAAGCTTCACTATCTGACCTCCATCAGAGAGCTGTGGATGAGGCTTTACACAGTAAAAATGGGCATCTGGACCTTTTCCTTCGTTTCCTTCTGGGTCTGTCAGTGAAGTCTAATCAGAGTCTCTTACAAGAACTAAAGACACAGACAGGAAACAGCTCTCACATCAATGAGAAAACAGTTGACTATATCAAAGAGAAGATCAGTGAGAACCCCTCTCCAGATAAATACATCAATCTGTTTCACTGTCTGAATGAACTGGGTGATCTTTCACTAGTGAATGAAGCTCAACCTCATATGAGCTCTAGAGGATTACGTGATGTGAAACTCTCCTCATCTCAGTGGTCAGCTTTAGTTTTTGTGTTGTTGAGCTCAGAGGAGACAATGCAGATGTTTAATCTGTACAACATAATTGGAGATAAAACTGATCAGTAAGTAACACCGAGTTCAATCATTACAGTCTAAAACATCATGAACAAAGAGAAACAAGAATCTGTTAAATCTGTAATCCTGCAGATGTCACACAGAGTTTAGTAGTTCATATTTTAATGTTCTTTTATTTCTCTCTCACACAAACACTCCCCAAAATCACTCATCCATACAGGAATAAAGCACAGGGATACAAACTTCTCTGTTTTAAATCCAAAATGGGTCATTTGAGTGATCAAAAATTTTTAACTTCTGTGTGTATTTGTAAATAATAACCATATCACATGCACAGAGGTTTATATTTAGTGTGTTTTTGCAGCATTGAGCATTGTAGCCAATCACAGACATGTCTGTTGAGCGCTTGAAAGCAATGGCCAATCAGATGTGTGTATATCACAGGGCAAAAATCGATTTCTGGGATATTGTACATAATTTGCGGGCATCTAGGAGACGCTGGGTGCTTCTCAAACAGAAGGCTGTGTCCTAGTAAAGCTGCATATATCTGCTGCCACGTCATCAAGCACCTCTAAAGGTCGTCTCAGTTTGAAGGATCCTTTGAAGGCAGACTTCGTTTCACGTCCTTCATTCAGCTCATTTTGAAGGATGCATCAAGTGTATCCTTTATGTCCTTCATTCACCCACAATCCTTTGCACACATTCCAATCCATGAAAAATAACTTATGGAAGCGAGTCTGCACTTATCTGAGTTCATCATGAAATGTAAGACAAAAATAATGTTTTCAGTGATGAAGGCATACATGTTATCTTTTGTTTTGGTGTAAATTAATCACTAACACTAAACTACTAATGTAAGCCACTGAGAGACACAGACGGTTGTCATTCACTGAAATGCATTAAGAAAAGATTTTTAATACAAAGTATTTTTTACTAAGTATTTTTAATACTAAGTTTTATTAGTATTTTTGTGCTGTTGGAGCAGGAACATGTGTGCCGTAACCATGCACACTTACTAGAGCGTCTCATTCTAGTGTTTAATGCTGAGGAGGACTCGAGTCTACAAGCCTCAGAAGGACTGGACTATAAAGACACAAACCCACTAGGATTCAGCCTTCTGTTTGACAAGCACCCAATATCAATATGCGGGAGACTCCTGGAACTTCCGGCAGAGGTGGAATGTCTCTCCTGAAATTGCAAAGGTTGACATAGTGATAACCATAGCAATGGACGGGACAAAAAAATCTGATATGTGAAAATAGATCTGTCACTAAGTGTTGTAGTGTGAATGCAGACTAATAGACCACAACAACACTGACAAGAAAAAGACAAAACAAATCTGTGTTGGCAGAATATGTTCAGTAACTTCTTCAGTCAGATACTAATAAAAAAATGTCCTTTTTAAAGCAGTGTTTATTTAAGGTATTTCATGTATTATATACTTATTATATTAATTGATATTATTAGCATTAATAATTAATATATTTTTTATTTTCAAATAGTGACACAGTAAATACTGCAGATGAAGTTCTTCAGAAGATGCTGCCTGTGGTTACAGCAACTCGATCAGCTGTGTGAGTAACACTGAGAACAATCATCACTGTTAAAACTTTATAACATTTTTTACTTAAAAATATAAATGAATGGTTTAACAAAAAATATGAGCGTCACACTTCAGCTTTCAAACCCTCCACCTATCTGAGCTGCTAGGCATCTGTTGTAAGAGCATTACGGTAAATGTGTTTCTGTTCATTTTTACAAACTGAGACATGATAAATATGACTTTCTGTGTTTTAGCTAATGTGTTTTAGCTGAGGTAAATGTCAAGTCAAGTCAAGTCAAATTTATTTATATAGCGCTTTTTACAATTGGTAATTGTTTCAAAGCAGCTTTACATATTAGAAGCACAGAAAAAAGATAAGTGGTTAAAAATAAGCTGTACAAGCAAGCGTGGTAATATGTAACATNGATGAGGCTTTACACAGTAAAAATGGGCATCTGGACCTTTTCCTTCGTTTCCTTCTGGGTCTGTCAGTGAAGTCTAATCAGAGTCTCTTACAAGAACTAAAGACACAGACAGGAAACAGCTCTCACAACAATAAGAAAACAGTTGACTATATCAAAGAGAAGATCAGTGAGAATCCCTCTCCAGATAAATACATCAATCTGTTTCACTGTCTGAATGAACTGGGTGATCTTTCACTAGTGAATGAAGCTCAACCTCATATGAGCTCTAGAGGATTATGTAATGTGAAACTCTCCTCATCTCAGTGGTCAGCTTTAGTTTTTGTGTTGTTGAGCTCAGAGGAGACAATGCAGGAGTTTAACCTGAACAGATTAATTGGAGGCAAAACTGATCAGTAAGTAACACTGAGTTCAATCATTACAGTCTAAAACATCATGAACAAAGAGAAACAAGAATCTGATAAATCTGTAATCCTGCAGATGTCACACAGAGTTTAGTAGTTCATATTTTAATGTTCTTTTATTTCTCTCTCACACAAACACTCCCACAAATCACTCCTCCATATAGTAATAAAGCACAGGGATACAAGCTTCTCTGTTTTAAATCCAAAATAGGTCATTTGAGTGATCACAAATTTTTAACTTCTGTGTGTATTTGTAAATAATAACCATATCACATGCACAGAGGTTTATATTTAGTGTGTTTTTGCAGCATTGAGCATTGTAGCCAATCACAGACATGTCTGTTGAGTGCTTGAAAGCAATGGCCAATCAGATGTGTGTTTATCACAGGGCAAAAATCAATTTCTGGGATATTGTACATAATTTGCGGGCATCTGGGAGACGCTGAGTGCTTCTCAAACAGAAGGCTGTGTCCTAGTAAAGCTGCATATATCTGCTGCCACGTCATCAAGCACCTCTAAAGGTCGTCTCAGTTTGAAGGATCTTTGAAGGCAGACTTCGTTTCACGTCCTTCATTCAGCTCATTTTGAAGGATGCATCAAGTCTATCCTTCATGTCCTTCATTCACCCACAATCCTTTGCACACATTCCAATCCATGAAAAATAATTTATGGAAGCAAGTTTGCACTTATCTGAGTTCATTATGAAATGTAAGACAAAAATAATGTTTTTAGTGATGAAGGCATACATGTTATCTTTTGTTTTGGTGTAAATTAATCACTAACACTAAACTACCAGTAATGTAAGCCACTGAGAGACACAGACGGTTGTCATTCACTGAAATGCATTAAGAAAAGATTTTTAATACAAAGTATTTTTAATACTAAGTTTTATTAGTATTTTTGTGCTGTTGGAGCAGAAACGTGTGTGCCGTAGCCATGCGCACTTACTAGAGCGTCTCATTCTAGTGTTTAATGCTGAGGAGGACTCGAGTCTACAAGCCTCAGAAGGACTGGACTATAAAGACACAAACCCACTAGGATTCAGCCTTCTGTTTGAGGAACACCCAATATCAATATGTGGGAAACTCCTGGAACTTCCGGCAGAGGTGGAATGTCTCTCCTGAAATTGCAAAGGTTGACATAGTGATAACCATAGCAATGGACAGGGAAAAAAATCTGATATGTGAAAATAGATCAGTCAAGTGTTGTAGTGTGAATGCAGACTAATAGACCACAACAACACTGACAAGAAAAAGAAAAAACAAATCTGTGTTGGCAGAATATGTTCAGTAACTTTTTCAGTCAGATACTAATAAAAAAATGTCACATGTCCTTTTTAAAGCAGTGTTTATTTAAGGTATTTCATGTATTATATACTTATTATATTAATTGATATTATTAGCATTAATAATTAATATATTTTTTATTTTCAAATAGTGACGCAGTAAATACAGGAGATGAAGTTCTTCAGAAGATGCTGCCTGTGGTTACAGCAACTCGATCAGCTGTGTAAGTAACACTGAGAACAATCATCACTGTGAAAACTTTATAACATTTTTTTACTTAAAAATATAAATGAATGGTTCAACAAAAAATATGAGTCACACTTCAGCTTTCAAACCCTCCACCTATCTGAGCTGCTCGGCTTCTATTGTAAGAGCATGACTGTAAATGTGTTTCTGTTCATTTTTACAAACTGAGACATGATAAAAATGACTTTCTGTGTTTTAGCTAATGTGTTTTAGCTGAGGTAAATGTCTGTTCTCTGCTGTGAGTTGAGACGATCCTAATATTATCCATGTTTCTTTCATGCTATAACTAGTAGTAAAGAGGAAAAGATACTCAGAGATTCAAAGATTCAATGACTCACACTTTAAACATTTTGTAAGCTTTATATCCTGATTGCTGAAAACATCAGACACACTTTTGGCAGAATTCTTATGTCCTTGCGTTATTCAGTCTGAGGGTGGCGCTCTATCGATGATTGACAGACTTTAAATAAGCGGCAGTCTGAAATCTGCCCCAATGGCTCTCAATAACAGCGTGCTGCAGTTTCATTTTTCATCACAGATTCACATCATAGACTGTAAAAAAATAGAGTACCTCAGGGATGACGTGTTTTTGTAGGCAAAACGCGGAAGTGAGTTAGAATTTTAGGACTTCCGGTACCATCGCCCCGAAGTCTATGGGTTTTTTGAATGGGTTTTTGCTAAATCGCCTGAAATAAGGTCTATGGTCAACAAAGCCTCTAAATATTTTCACATTTTGATCTATGACATAAAACACACCAGTTATAACCCGTTTGTGATTTTTTAAAAACCTTTATTGTGTCTTAAAAACGGCGGTTGCTAACAAATTGCTAAAAGGAACTACTTCCTTTGGCGGGGACTTTAGACGTCATCATGACAAACAGGACATTTGGACAGCATTTCTTATGAAAAAGTGGATAAGTCATCCCTGAAGTACTCTATATGGACGTAGTGTCCGTGACGTCACACCCGTAGATTTCTGAAGAGCATTTCTGAAGTGAAAATGAGGCCGCTGCCATCTTAGCAGCGCGTCACCGCACGTCACTTTTCTAAAATCAAAATAAAACCGAACACCTCAAAACTGCAATAAATCAAGGTAAACACAACAGCCTTTTAAACATCTACAAACATCTCAGTTAAGCTCAAGTGCTCAAAAAGAGCATAAGGAAACCAATATCCTTCAAAAAGGTCTCTTCAATATAATGGATACATAAAATAATGCAAGTAAAATTAAAGGGGTGCTTCAGAGGTTTTTTCTAGGCTTGATTGTGTTTTTGGGGCGCAGTTTAACATGTCGTAATGCTTCGTTTTAAAAAAAAAAAGCCATATTTTTCATATATTTTACCTTTATCCTAAACCTCTGTTTCCACTGTCATTCGAACGGCTCGTTTGACTTCCTGCTTCTATGAAGCCCCTCCCTCCGAAATACGCAATGTGCTCAGATTGGTTAGCTATCCAGAGCCATCGTGATTTGCTCAAGCGCCCTTTACCATTAGTTCTTACCGGTTATGTGGGCTTTGGTGGAAATGTAAATAATGGCGTCTATATTGCTGTATCAAATTGAGACCCAGATGAAGAGCGTCAAGCAGAATCTCTGCAATCGTGGCTTTTAAAGGACGTTTATGAATGGTATTTCATATTGTATTTGTGTCAAAGTGTTTAGATATGCTGTCACTGCTGTTCGATAGCTTTCAATATACAGTTTTATCCTGATTAAAGCTTTACTGTAGCCGAATACATGACTGAGTAGTCGCATTTTTGTAAAGGTATCGTTTAATTTATAGCATGAACAACTGTTTGTCTATGAACATAGAAGTTTGTTGGTGTTTGTAGAATGTAGCTAACTGGCTAACGAAGCTTTGTTTACGTCCTTGATGCAACCAAAAATAGCAATAGAACTATAAGTTTAAAAGACATGTACAAACAATAAAACGTACTTACAGTTTGAAGCCAATAAACAGCAAGATATAGTTCCTTCAATGGCCTGTAGATGGCATTATTGCTTTTTTTCCTAGCAGAAATAAACTGCAGCCGAGAAAGTTAGGTGCAGTGTTAGTTTCGTTAACGAAAACTATGACTAAGACGAGACGATGAGAGACGACACCAGTATCGTATTATGATAACATGACTAAAACAACACGTTCCATATCGTTGACGAAAAAAGACAAGACTGAAATGTGGCTAAAAGACTAAAAACTTTGCCAAAGTCACTCTTTTGAAATCACTTTTTGTTTTTGTCGAATAAAGGAGACAAAACATTACAGACTGTCTTTATAGACTGACTGTCAGACTGTAGGGCAGTCGTGGCCTAATGGATAGAGAGTCGGACTTGTAACCCAAAGGTCATGGGTTCGAGTCTCAGGTCTGGCAGGGATTGTCGGTGAGGGGAGTGAATATCCAGCGCTCTCCCCACCTTCAATACCACGACTGAGGTGAGACCCTTGAGCAAGGCACCGTACCCCCAACTGCTCCCCGGGCGCCGCAGCAATGGCTGCCCACTGCTCCGGGTGTGTGTTCACGGTGTGTGTGTTCACTGCTGTGTGTGTGCACTTGGATGGGTTAAATGCAGAGCACAAATTCCGAGTATGGGTCACCATACTTGGCCACACGTCACTTCACTTTCACTTTCACTTTTCACTTTACGAGCGGTCATGCTTACAGTTGCCAGATTTCCAGAATTCAAACCCCCAATCAAGAGCTTTTCTGTTAAAAGAACATGTTTTATTTAATCTTTGCATCTGGCAACCCTGCACACGGTCTACACTGAGGAACAATGATCTGAAAACACAGACAAGTAAGCTGGAGTTCAGCGATCTTCATTTGAGATTTTCTACTTAAATTAAAGTATAAATCAGTCGGACTATATTGCGCTGCTCGTTTGCTGACTAAATCTGCGACCAAAGTGTAGGCTGATATCCAGCAGTGGCTCTCAAACTGACGTATGCGAACAAAATGCTGAGTTAAAATAACATAAAAACTGAACATGTATTTCTAGCAGGTAAAATGCCTTAAATACACAACATTCATTCACCTCAATTACCTGATCTTTCGCGGTCAAAACTGACTGACTCCACGCCAGCAAATTGCGCTACATTAGTGCTGTTCTCGACAATATACCTTTGTAAAAGTGGGGATTTACCACTTACTAACAAGAACAAATATAGATACAGACTGCATATAGATTTAAGATTAAAACTCTCTTCGATACAAATAACTCTGTGAGTTATTGTTTTTAATGTTGATCATATTATACGAGCAAGAATACAATGTGTCCCAAAGGTCCGTGTACCTTCGGATAATTTGTTTTCTTGTTTTTATCCTATAAACGGAAAAACGAAGAAAAAATTCATTTATCACATATTCGACCCTCCTCATGAGCATAAATAAACAAATCTCGAGTCGTTCTTTCATATTTTTATTTGTGTTTTAATCACACTTTGTTCTAATCCGGCAAATGGAAAAACAATAAAACCAAAATGGATAAACAGCTTGAATATTCGATCTCTACATGGGCGGGAATAAAACGCCCCTTTCCGCTGATTGGTCAACCAAAGATCAAGCCGCGGCATCAGATCTTCGCTCCAGAATCAGCTCCGCGCAACAGTAGCCTTTATATCCGATATATGTACGGATTATTACAGAGTTTATTGCAACTACATTTGATCTTGTTCTCATCAAACAGCCAGACTAATATATAGCTCAACACAACCCGTACCAGGGCAGAGCCTAGACAGAGCTTTCTTCTGTATACACATAAATTTGCGTGCCGTGAAATACCAAAATATTAATTTACGTGGCATCTGAGGGCTGTTTCATAAAAGATGCTAAGAAAAGCGAGGATTAAACTTAAAAAAACCTGACTTGAATTAACCTAACAAGTGAGTTGGGGCTAAAACGGTTTCATAAAAGGTCATTGAAGTTCAAGCAGTCCCGCTAATTCGATCCAGGTTTACCTAGTCAAGATAATTTCGTGTGCACGGTTTTTTTAAGCAGCCCTAGAGGTCGATCATGGATCAAATCGATCCACCATAGGAAACGGCATACGTTTTGTGCTATTTTATGCGTTTGAGACATGGTGTTTTTTCTCAGTGCAGGACTTACTTTTCACAAGTTTATTCTCCATCTGTAAATATTAGAAAGTCATGCAAATATTTCCATTTTGCTGCTAAACCTCACAGTGAACGAGCGCTGCTGCACGCATGCGCGCTAAACAGACGGAGTGCAATAGAAGCGCAATCTAAAATATACATTTCGCTAAAATATTTGACGTTGGACATTAAATGTGCCTTATGTACAATTTTAAACCTACAAGTAAGTGTTTTTTATGATAGTAACTGTAAATGGACTATTGTAATGCGGTAAATCAATATACTTTGGGACAATTACTGAGTTTAGATTCGTCTTACCAATTAAAATTTAGTCTGTGCATATTTATTTTAATTTTAAATTTTGTGATTTTAATTTCTGCTCTTCTAATAACCATAAAGGTACTACAGCTGCCAAACAAAACCAGAGAGAAATGTATTCATATATTTTAAAACAATCTAAATATTGGGCACAAAACACTTAGCCAGTAAGAAAACCTGTAGGTTACACACACACACACACACACACACACACACACACACACACACACACACACACACACA
>RJVU01072342.1:1682953-1700977 GCA_003731715.1 Anabarilius grahami
TATTTAGCACTATTTAGTAAATGTGTGTATATTATATATATATATATATATATACTGTATATATACTGTATATGTGTGTGTTAATAAAGTCAAATAATTGTATGTGAGAGTCAGCTGTAATATCATTGCGTTCCTATTGGTCAGTGTTAGAGGAGCTCAGTTTAGCCTGACAGTTAGCCTGCTCCGGACCAGGCTAGTTTCCCAGCATAAGTTGCCAGAGTAACTGAGTTTGAACTAATTTTTGTTTGTTTTATGAAACAGCCCTCTGCTCTCACAGCTACTCCTACCCTATGTGTTTGGCACACAGCGCTGTTTTATTTAGCTGACCAACTCTAAAAATCTCTGCTGGAGCTGCGCGACGCACTGGACAGCGAAGAGAGGATGTATTTACAGTGAGGATCAAGCAATTGTTCATCAGTTACAGTTGTATGGATTCTTAACTCAGACATTTCATCTGGGTCTATATCTCATCAAACAACCAGATTAATAAATGGCTCGACACAAACCCTCCAGGCCATAGCTTTCTTCTGCCTATATTTGTATGCGGTGGAATTAGTTTATCATATTAAATATTAATTAATTTACATTGCATCTGCTGTCAAAACTACCTCTAGCCTATTTGGCACACCGCCTGTTTTATTTAACTGATCAACTCTTGAAATCTGTGTGCCAAAAATGATGATTGATTCACCAGCCATACAGCCTTTTTATTACTGAATGAATCAGCGTTTCGAGCGAATCGATTGAATAAAATGACTCGTTCATTAACACAGTGACTTGCTGCCAACTAGCGATATATCATATTCGTTTCATCTTGTAATTTATTTCATATTTCTGTTTTAAAAGCATTTTGTATAAAACATAACATGTCATTGCATTATTTGCTCTGCTGTGTGAATGTATTTACGGACCTCTCTGAGCAGCATTAAATTGTGTAAATACATCTAAAGCAACTTCAGATGCTGCATTGCCACCTCTGCAGCGCAAGATGCCTTTGGTTGAAACAAAATAGAGTCAATCTCTAATATTGACTAAATTTATGATTTTAAATTTAAAGATGGCATAGGCCTATATTTAATAAGATATAGCTATTTTAAAAAGGTAAAGGTAATCCGTACATATATCGGCTAGATATAGGCTATATATTCTGGAGCTAAGATCTGATGCCGCGGCTTGATCTTTGGTTGACCAATCAGCGGAAAGGGGCGTTTTATTCCCGCCCATGTAGAGATCGAATATTCAAGCTGTTTATCCATTTTGGTTTTATTGTTTTTCCGTTTGGCGGATTAGAACAAAGTGTGATTTAAAACACAAATAAAAATATGTAAAAACGACTGGAGATTTGTTTATTAATTCTCATGAGGAGGGTCGAATATGTGATTTAGAAGACAAAAACGAGAAAAAAAAATTATCCGAAGGTACACGGTCCCCCGAATATCCACACGATTTCAAATTTGACATTGATTTTACTCAACAGTTCAACAAACAAAAGGGTATTATTAAGTGATGTACATTTTAAACAGTATTGTCAGTATTTTGCTCTATTTTGCAACGAAAGCCACAGCAGAACTGCAGCACACAAGCTGTTTCGTGAACGAATCTGCAGCTTTGAATGAACTAATGATTCAATGACCCATTCATAACTACAGCCGCTTGCTTTGATACTGAAAGAATGAATGACTCGACGATTCACTCATAAAACAGTGACTTACCGCCACCTACTGGCGGTTTTAATGTAATATTTAAAAGTATCACTTCATTTTTATAATCATTGTATTTATTGAATTTTTTAAGCATTATTTATTTTATAAAGATATTCATAAAGGTAAAAAAATGCTTTGGAAAAATCGTTTTAAGAGGGCAAATATTGTCCTTTAATGGAAAAGGTGTAACTGTACGCAGAAGGATGTTAAATCCCTCAGGGGGTACGACACTCTAGAAGGTTGGAGAACCACTGAAAAGGGATTTGTAGAACTGCACAAGTGCTACTGCTAAGAGTGCAATTTCAATACAGCCTGTTAACTTGATTCACATTTTTCATAAGCTTAAATTAATTGGTCTAAAGAGAAAAATTACGACTATTTTGTCTAAAAATAAAATAGCTATCAAATTAATGTAGCTTGACTAAAAGTAATGACTAAGACTTGACAAAAATGCAATGACCTTTCGTCGACTAAAACTAGACTAAAATATGAAAGACAAAAATGACAAAAATGTGACTAAGACTAAGGAGCATTTTTGTCTGAAGATAAAGACTAAGACTAAATAAAAAATGGCTGCAAAAATTAACACTGGTTAGGTGCCATGCAAAATGTAACAAATAATTGTGTAACTCATTACAAATGTATTAGAGTAAAGAGTACATATTTATTACAAAATGTATTCAAATAGAAAGTAAAAGTTGCTAATAACTTTGATTCTCAGAAACAGGTACAAAATGTCCATAAATAACCTTCAGTACACTAACGCTTTTTGACTTTCTCAGTTTGTGTAAATCTACTCCGGGTTCAGAGAATTTCTTTTGTTCCACATTAATTTCACACATGTCTGGTACAAATATGTGGCTTTGTTTCATTAATGCAGTGTATACTTTTTTCTTTATTTACCCCGAAAGAAGGGAAGTGAAATGTGACAACATGCCCCATAGGTGGAGCAAATTGTAACATTGACCATATGACAGCTGAAAATTTTATCTGATCTAACGAAATAATATACATGACAAACTAAAATATTATTTCTTTCATTCAAATTTAAATAATTTTGTAGTTTGACAATGAACACAGCTATACGTCCTAGATCAAAACAATACAGACAAAAAGCTCGAGAAACACATTCAGAAACACACAGAGCTGAACTCAACACTCTCCTCCACTCACAGCTCTCACTGAACACCAGACTAATAGACGAGCCAGTACCAATGCTGAACATTGCTTAAAATAGTATTTGATGAATGTTCATGTTCTTCCTCTCTGTCTTTATTCACCTTTTCTTCATTGTATCTCAACAGACATTCATAAAGTTAATTATGTCAACTGTATTGGTAACTGTATAGAATAGCATAGCTCTAATAGCGGGTCACATTGTAACTCAGTGTTACAACGAACCCTATCTGTGCAACTGGAATTTAAACTTAGTTAGTGTCTTCTGCTAGTTAGTGAAACATTAAAGAACGAACAGATAGGAGATTAAAATAATATCAGATTTGTCTCATTTTAAATAAAGAAAAAATATAAATGAAAAACTGAACACTCACTTTTGCTATTGTTAAATAAATGTTCAGTGATATCTTCCAAAGATTTCTGAATTTTGGACAATTTTTTTCTCTATATTTTGCCAATATGGCATCTAGTAAATACACTAATTTTCATCATGTGTGGAAGTATTTAAACCATGTGTGTCACAATTAACCCCACGTTAGTTTGTGCCCCGCACTTCCCTAATTACATTTACTCAAACACATTCCGGGTTTTGGGAAACAGACTGTAATTTTAGGATGATTCATACAATTGTTTCTACAAGGTTTATGATGCTTTTGGGAAATGTGACCCTGTAAGTTTTGATCTGAGAGAGTGAAGAGTGTGTCATTGTTCTCTACAGGTTGAGTAATTGTGGTGTCACAGATGAAGGTTGTGCTGCTCTGGCTTCAGCTCTGAGATCAAACCCCTCACACCTGAGAAAACTGAATCTGTCTGGGAATAATCTAGGAGACTCGGGAGTGAAGCTGTTTTCTGCTGTACTGGAGAATCCTCACTGTAAACTGGAGGATCTGGGGTAAGATCATTTCTCTGATAGTCACATGATCTGGTGATCAGAGAGACATATTTTTAATAGAGAGACCAAAACTAAACTAATGAAATAATAAATAGTACACAAACAAATAAACTCTATCAATAAACATGATGATGAAAAAAAGGTGCAGAAAGAAGCAAAATACAGAATGTTAATTTGTGAAAACTGAAGAGGAATCTCATTAAATTCACATTATATTGTCTGTCTCCATCTATAACACTGTTAGTGTGAACATGATTAGATTAATATTAGCTACATTATATCATACAGATATGCTTTATTAGTTATCTTTAAAACATATATGGGCTTCTGAGAGAGTGAAGAGTGTGTCATTGTTCTCTACAGGTTGAGTGTTTGTGGTGTCACAGATGAAGGTTGTGCTGCTCTGGCTTCAGCTCTGAGATCAAACCCCTCACACCTGAGAGAACTGGATCTGACTTGGAATAATCTAGGAGACTCGGGAGTGAAGCTGTTTTCTGCTGTACTGGAGAATCCTCACTGTAAACTGGAGGACCTGGGGTAAGATCATACGTGACTCTCACATGAAACTTTCACTGTGAATTTTGCAATTTCAATAATTAAATTAAAATGGAATAAAATGCAGGGAAACTATTATTACATTCATTCATTCAAATTACCATTCATCAATTTAAAGGGTTAGTTTTTTTTTTTCAACCTGGTAGCCAATTAATAATGATTAATCTCATCCAAAATAAAAGTTTGTTTAGATAATATGTGTGTGTAGTGTGTATATTTGTTTTGTATTTATACATATGTATATATTTAAAAACAATATGAAAATATAAAAATCAAAAAATATTTATATATATATATATAATTTAAATTATATACATGTACATATTTCTTAAATATATACATGTATGTGTTTATATATACAAAATAAATATACACGGTACACACATATTATCTAATCAAACTTTTCTTTTGGATGAGATTAATTGTGATTAATCATTGAACAGCTCTAGATAAACCATATATTGTTGCAATCATTTGTTTATTGTCTCCAAAACGTTTCTATCTGCATGTTATAATGATCTCTGGAAGTATTGTTTATGTTATGAGATTTCCTGGAATGTCACATGATATGGCTGAACTTCTCGTCTCACTCTTGAGGCTCTATCATACACCCGGCGCAACACAAGTGTTTTTTGCTAGTTTCAGCCTGATGTATTTATTATTTTCACATCCTGCGCCACGTTGTGTAAATAGCGAATGCATTTGTGCGATTTGTGGGTGTGTTGATCTGAAATCGATGTGTGTTCAGGCGCATTGTTGGCGCATTACTATTTTGAGGCAAATGAAATAGACGCCATTGACCAACTGAAACCTGGTCTAAAGTCAATGGAGCAGTATTTGTTTTGTTATTTAAAGAGCGTTAGTAATATGCGCCTAAATGCGGGAGCACAACGCGTGTACACTCTGATTATTGTGTGCATAAAGATGAAAATGCTTTGTAGAAATCCGGCTTTTCCTGTAGATGGTCTGCTCGCTTTAACCTCGCACACGAGCAGATCCGTTTCCTCGCTAGAGTATAGAGTCCTCGATTCAGTTTTTCCGCTTGCAAATACCGCCCTTTAAATATTACTCCTCTCTTTAGAAATTTGATGTAAACATATGATGATCTATCAATATTTCTCCAAATGTGAACTAAAAGCCCTGAGAGACGTTGTTTTGTCAACCATTTTCATAACGACCGGACAGGAGTATTTTTCTGAATGGATGCTGCTGATGCTCATAATTCATATTAAAGACATTGAATCTGTTTTTAATTTTCATAACTCCTGACACAAATTAAGACATAACTGGCACTATAAGTGTTTCAGAATAAAATAAAGGTCAAATACTGAAGCTTGAGTCTGAGATCTTGTTAATGATGTATAGTTTGTCAAGGTAATTATATTCATTTACATTAAAACTCTGAACTAATATTAACAGAGTGCTTCAGTGCATCGACGTCCAGATGAAGCTTAAGAGGTTAATTACTCACACTGATGTTGTTTCTTTCCTTCATCTTCGAAGCACAAATTAAGCACAAATCTTTATGATGAAATCCGAGAGATTTCTGTCCCTCCATTGACAGCTACACAACTACCACTTCCAATCACCAGAAAAGCAGTCAAGACATCATTAAAGTAATCCATGTGACTGCAGTGGTTTTTGCAGTTTTATGAAGCACCACAAGTGCATTGTTTGTGCAAAAAAACAACCATATTTACCACTTAATTTACAAAATATGAACCTCCAACGCATTCTCACATCAACATCTGGTCTCGCATCAACAACACGCATGCATCGTGGTGCTCTCGTACTGATAGTCACACTGAAAAACACATTCAGTCAGTATTAACACAGTCCATTCATTTTAATTGTAGGAGAAAACTGGAGAAAGTTGAACTTTTTTCCAGGTTTGACCTTTAAAGACCATTTTTGGGGCTCCTGACTCGCCTGCACTTTTCTCTGGTTTTCTAACCCATTCTAGCAGTCAGCATCAAGTGCCATATATCATTTTAAACAGGACAACTTGAAGTTTCAGTTTTGCTCATTTAAAGTGCCAATTTTACATTTATTTTGTCTGAGAATGGATCAAATTCCCAGAATAAAAAAAAAAGGCAGCAAAATCTAGTGTTTTTACTGTAAACTCAGCCAAAACCTCCTGAAGTTTGTTATTTTTCTTTTAAAAAGTTATATTCGGATGTTTTAAACTCAGATGAAATTTTGTCTCAGCCCAAGTCCCTTCCAGCAGCAATATTTGTACATCGTCGTTATCGGTTCAGCATGCTTCACCAACTACACCGCTGCCATCATGTAGCAGGTAGTTTGCAGCGCACAGAGAATCGGATCTGCTGGATTTACAACAATCTTGTGTCCTTGTGTTCTTGCTCTACATCATCATCAACCGTCGAAGTTCAGTTCCAATATTTAAGAACGCAAGAACAGAGGATGCATGACAGTACCCGGATGTGCATTATTGTAACACGAGCACATCAAATGCGCGAGCAGGAATCTCTCAGCTCACAGGCGCGCGCTCTCGCTCAGATATTACATGTGCTCAAACTCTCTCCTCCTGCATGTGAATCTAGAATTGTCTTCTCTCCAGGATTTAATGTTGCCAGAAGCACAATAATATGTGGACACCCGCCGCCAAAACCTTCATTGGCGCATATGCCAAGTTTGCCAACAAATGTAAATCCATATTTACAGAGCGTAGTAATTGTAAATCTGTCTCACACGTGTCCAGCAAAATCACATCTGCTGTCCTGCAACAGATCAATAGCAGGTGGTCACTCTAGGTCAGACCCAACATGAAGATGTGATGCTGAAGCAGAATGAATCTCACTAACTTTGGTTTTGCTTTTCTTTTTTTTTTACTTTAACATGCTTTTTATTTAGAGTTTTCTTCGACCTTTTAGGCTTTTGCATTTAGACTGATGTACAGTATGCAAGTTCTGAATATACAGACATCCAATACTATATAATATTCAATATAATACCAAATGTCCCCACAGGTAAAGTAATACCAGTGCATTTTGACTTTGTTGGGACACTTTTACAGTTTTTGCCTATTGCTTGAACACTTTTTGCAAAACTTCGGCTCATTGTGTCAAAACTTTAAACACAAGCACACATTCGCATCTATGTTGAAATGAAACTCTGCTATCAAAACCTAACAATCGTTTGTCAAAATGTCACTCTGATGACAAAATGATACACACTTGCATCATATGAATACACTTTCAGATCAGCAGCAACACACTAGTGTACTTTATATAAAACACTGCAGTCTTTAATTTTCTCTGTTTTTATTCAGTTCATCAGTTAGCATTCTGTGAAGCTCAATGCAACACTTAGTTTTTGTTCTTTTTTTCCAACAAAGGTTTTCACAACAACAAAAAATGAAAGTACTGAAAGGTTACAAATGACATCAACTCAATACTGCACATCACAGTACTAGACTTTACAGTACAGTATACAGTAAATGCAGTAACACAAAAATAGTACAAAAATAAAACAAAATACACTACTGTAAATACAGAAAAACAGGACAATTGTGCATGGGCGGGATTACAGATCCTGCCGTCTGTTTGGGTTTGGCCACATGATCCACCAACGTTGCTCTAATATCATCTGAAATATTGTTCCGTGCCTCTTTGACAATGTCCTACTCCTCTCTCTCTCTTTGTCTTCCTCTTCCTCTGCCTCCACCTCTTGCTCTCCCGGCCTCCATGATGCAAAGTTCTCATAATGGCTCAACTGAGGCTTATTTGTGGTTGGCTGATTGGTGATCAGTTTTGTAAGTAAGTGTTTTAGGTGTGTGTCTAAGTGTTTTCAATCACCCAATGTGTTTTGTATTTTGAATAGATGTGTTTTTCCAATGGTACCCATGAGATTTCATTTATGAACGAAGTGTCTTATGAATGAAATAGTGTGTAGTGTGCAGGAGCAAGTGTGTTGTAGAATTGCAAATGAAGTGCAAAGCAGCGCTTTTGTTTAAGGTAAGGTTAAACTGTTTATGGTATAGTAACAAAAGCTTCAAGTTTTGTAACTTTGGTCTAAGCATGTGTCTATAGTGTTCAAGCAATAGGCAAAAACTGTAAAGTCCCCATTATGAAACAAGCTTATTCATAAATCATACAAAATTAGGTTTTATGTACGGTGACCGGGAGGGGACATGCTCAGTTCACTTAGTTTTGTCACTTAGGTAACAACATCCTTATGTCGTGGTCACGCGATGTAAAGTCGTGGCCTCGAGATCATATGGTGAGGGAACGATATATATTTTTCTCGTGGCCACGAGTTAAATGTGTAAACAATCTGCGCTACCATAGCAACCTGGAATTATCAGAAATAGATAAGATTTTAATACTATTTATTTTCAATTAAGAAAAAGCGCGGAATTAAGAAGTGATTATTAACATGTTGCCTGTTGTGTTGTGTGCGATGCCTACAGCAGCATTCGAATGAAGTTTATCAAGAAATATTAGAATACAGTCTTTTATATCCATTCACTGATTGTTTTTTTTTATTTCATATTTTTATATTATTTATTATTATTATTAGGCTATCGTTATTGGTTAATTTTTTTATTCATTGTTATGTAGCCCTATTTGCTTTATTTTCGCTTCATTTCGTGTATCCTTTCTGTAGGCCTATATTATGTTAGCTATATTTTGTAAATTCTTTAAATGCCAGATCATGCCAATAAAATGTGACTTTATGACTGTATTGACTGTAGCCTATGTGAAGATAGGATAAATGGGCATCTGTTATCATTTGTAGACCCTCAATCGTGCCCGTGACAGCATTTGAATGAAGTTTGAATAATTAATTATTATTAATTGGTTGTTAAAAGAATATTTAAGCTAAAAAAAAAAAAAATCCATTCACTGATATAGCCTTGACAAAAACTTAATTTTGTTCATCATTTTATTCATTTTATTTAGGTTTAATAGGCATATTAATAATAATAACAATAATAATAATTATAATAAAGACACGATCAGATTAAAAGGCTGTGAGATGGGATGGATAATTTTTTTCTTCTAGGCCTTTATTTAATGTTCTTACATATTCTTTTATCATTAAATGAAGTTTATCAAATTGATAATAACAAACTTCATTTGAATGCTATAGTGGCAACATCGCGCGCAATAGGCTATTATTACATTGAGCGCGATCTTGACTATATAGACAGCATTAATTTCTTAATTCCGCCCTTATTTTATCATTCTTAATTCCAGGTTGCTATGGTAGCGCAGGTTGTTTACACATTTAACTCGTGGCCATGAGAAAAATATATCGTTCCCTCACCATATGATCTCGAGGCCACGACTTTACATCGCGTGACCACGACATAAGGATGTTGTTACCTCGACAAAACGATCTCGTGGCCACGAGTTTCTATCACGTTCCCACCAGTTTATATGCCATGACCATGACAAAACTAAGTGAACCGAACATGTCCCCTCCCGGTCACCGTATTTATGAACATCTAAAATAGCAGAATGTTTTCTGTCATGGGAGGGTCTAGTGGTAGGGTTAGTGTAGGGGATATAATATACAGTTTGTACAGTATAAAACCATTACGCCTATGGAATGGAAGCAGGGTCGGTGTCTCCACATGCCTCCTCCATTGCCTGGAGAAGTGTTATTTTCACATAGGGCAATGATCATGGACTTTCCAGCACCATGTGGAGAAAAAAAAATCCTCAATAGGGTTTAGAAATGATGAATATGGAAGCAAGTATACAACAGAAACGTTGTTCAAAACCCATAACTTGACCTTTGGCCTAATTATAGGCCTATTCTAAAGCCATGACTGGTTGGTGTTAAGTAAAGCAATAAGTGTTTGTGCATGTGAAGAGTTAGTGTGAGGCACTGATGAATTAATATGGCATTTTGATTGGTTGAGTTTGAAAAAGGAAACCAAGATACTTCCTGTTAGATTCTCTTACATAGAGAATTGTGTGTTGTGTTTTGCAAAAAGTGTTTTATGAAATTGAAAAATGAGTCAAAGGCCAAGAATTAGTGTGTGGTTTTGCACATTTGGTGTGTGGTTCTGCTGTTTGAGTGTCAAGTTTCAAAAATCGTGTGACATGAAAAGATTTTGTGTGTAAGCAGCTGGAAAAAACTGTAATCACGTGCGGCTCCTCTCAGCCTATCGTGTAATGGCAGTGACATCAGTCACAACATTCCCTAGTCTGCCTTCTCTTAAAATACATTTTAATCAAGCTAAAATCTACATATAGTTCCCATTGAAAGTAAAGTTTAGTGTAAAACATGCTGAAGATTAGCAAACAGGCTGTCAATTAATTAAATGATTAGCTATTTCCCCACAAAAGCTGTTTAATCAGCACAGCGAAGCCTCTCATCCATTGACTTCCATTCAAAAAACAGCCTCTGGTTTCCTTCCCTTCGTATCGCCGGGGGCGGAGCGTTAGCATTAGCTGTTACGCTTTTGGCTAAAGGTTGCAGTGGCTTTGGTAGTGTCTAATGAATGATCTGTAGTGTTTATATATTGCCTAATGTGTGTACGATCTGAAAGCGTTGTTTGATTTTGCCATAAGAGTCAGAGGTTTTGTGAAATTAGTTGGAAGATTTGTGTTTGTGTTTAATGTTTTGAGAAAATAAGTGATGGTTTCAGGAAATGTGTTTTAACAACTGTGAAATCTGCTATTTCTCAATATTTCAGTGATCTGCTAATTAAAAATGCTTATCAATTGTTTCAGTATTTGTTTTATATATTTGTTTCAATACTTTTGATCTGCTGTTGTTGCAGAAGTAGAGGTTTATACTATATTTAAAGAGTGAAACATTCGGTCTTCATTTCTGTCATGCTGTGTTTAAGCATTTGTAAATAAGATCAGAAAGATCCATGATTTTGGTATGGGGTAAACTTGTATGAAAAGAAAATTTAAACCTTTTAGAAACATGTTGATTGACTGCATTTTGTGTGAAAACGACATGAATTGTGTTAATGGTAAGGTCACAACAGACGGATGTTCTGCTAATTGTGTTTAGAGTTTTGAAAATGTGATACAGATTGAATAAAAGTATGTTAGAAATTGAAAAAAACTATAAACACAAACTCTCACAGTCAGGACTTTGATACATGAAGAACATTAATTCATCCTTAATGACCGTCACATCCATCTTTTTTCTCATCTTTCCATATTATTTAATGTGATAATTTTTAACATAATTTATTATATTTTTATATTAGTTTTCCCTCTCACTCTCACACACTCTCACACTCTCACACACACACACACACACACACACACACACACACATAGTAAAACTCACATCAAACATGGGGATTTATGCTCTTGTTTTTTGTTTCTTTTTAATAATGAAGTCTCTGTTGATCTGATCTGAGAGAGTGAAGAGTGTGTCATTGTTCTCTACAGGTTGTGGTATTGTGGTGTCACAGATGAAGGTTGTGCTGCTCTGGCTTCAGCTCTGAGATCAAACCCCTCACACCTGAGAAAACTGGATCTGACTGGGAATAAACTAGGAGACTCGGGAGTGAAGCTGTTTTCTGCTGTACTGGAGAATCCTCACTGTAAACTGGAGGATCTGAGGTAAGATCATCTCTATCATAAAGACTCGGAGTGAATAAGGATTAATATGTAGATAGTTCATACAAAATATCCTTTGGCGTAAACCCCATCCGGCGGTTCAGTGACAGATTCCTGCTTGAACCGTCAGATCCTGCCGGAAGTAGAAGGAAGGAGTGAGGAGTCTACCTGAAAAAAAGAAAAATTTTGATCTAAATATATTATTATCCTGCAAAAGAAAGTAAAACTAAGATGCAGTATTATACTGTGCAGATCTTCAGTAAACAATGTCAAGATATGAGAGTTGGGAAACTAAAATATGAAACTTAAGTGGATAAAATTATGTTCATTGTGTGTTATAAATAATCATACTCTTATTTATAACCACAGAGAGTTAAGTATTATTACTGTAATGAATATTCATTAGATGATGCAACATTATACGTTTTTATAAGGCATTATGTGTGCATTATGATGCTTTAAGAATACCCTTATGATGCATTATGAATACAGGCTTCATCTGGTGTTATAATGCATCATACTTTTAAAAGTTATAACCACAAATAGCCAAGTATTATATCATATTGTTACTATTATTATGATTATTTATAAGATGATACAGCATATTATAAGGTTGTTTATAAGGCATTATGCATGTATTTGAATGCATTAAGAATATCATTATAATGCATTATATACACAGGCTTCATAGAAAGTGTTACTGAAAATGTATTTGGGTGATTCTCACATCAGTGTGTTGATACGAGAGCTATAGATGTCATATTAATTATTTTTAATCACTATTATAAATCTGTAGTAGAATCTGATGTCAGAGTTTCAGTTTCTGAATATTGTGTTCAGCGGCAAAAAGAAGATGATTTCAGAGGAAACTGACTTTATTCATTTATAAAAAATATATAAATATAAAGTCTCTGCTGTAATGCTGCATGTCTCTCTCAACTTATCATCACACTGTTAGTTTGAATGTGATCATGAGAAATTCCTTGTTGATCTGATCTGAGAGAGTGAAGAGTGTGTCATTGTTCTCTACAGGTTGTGGAAGTGTGGTGTCACAGATGAAGGTTGTGCTGCTCTGGCTTCAGCTCTGAGATCAAACCCCTCACACCTGAGAAAACTGAATCTGTCTGGGAATAAACTAGGAGACTCAGGAGTGAAGCTGTTTTCTGCTGTACTGGAGAATCCTCACTGTAAACTGGAGTTTCTGGGGTAAGATCATCTCTATCATAAAGACTCGAAGTGAATAAGGATTAATATGTATATAGTGTTATTATCCTGCAAAAGAAAGTAAAACTAACAGTTAAATAAACCAAACAAACTATAAACCAGACAACAGACACAGGTTACAGTGAAGAGGGTTTTTTAAATCACAAATGTTTGGTGTAAATCAACTTATCTTGTAATGCTTGAGCAAACAGACCAACCTNGCAGTAGAAGGAAGGAGTGAGGAGTCTACCTGAAAAAAGAAAAATTTAGATCTAAATATATTATTATCCTGCAAAAGAAAGTAAAACTAACAGTTAAATAAACCGAACAAACTACAAACCAGACAACAGACACAGGTTACAGTGAAGAGGGTTTTTTAAATCACAAATGTTTGGTGTAAATCAACTTATCTTGTAATGCTTGAGCAAACAGACCAACCTTTCAAAAGTGTGATCATTGCCTCAATATGTGTATCTGCAGCTGAAAAGAGGGAAGTTTTGTGTGTTTCACCTGAACCAGGGCTGTCCCCATATCAGATCTTTCACTGCATGATTATCATGACCAAAATAATTCACAATAACAATATATCTATAGAAATCTTGAAAAATAATAATAATAATAATAATGCTATCAGACAAATTGATTCCCCAGTCGGGCCAGTGGTTCAAATTTTCACTTGTCCTACAAAAAAAAATTAATAAAGTAAAAGAAAAGAAAATGGGCCTATAAAATAAGCCTAGTTATTGCTTTTGTTGTTTTTGATACATGTAACCTTTATAAATAGGGTTATGACACCAAAAGCTACTCGATTAACTCAATTAAATTTTAAATATTGTTAGACAAATAAACATTAAGTAATAAAATAGTAACAAATAATCAAATTATGAGTAATAGCAAAAATAAATACATCAGAACAAACATATAAATGAAACTGATTTTCAGGTTTTTCATGTAGGTTTAAACAGGAAGCTACAGAAATTGTAATCTAATGTACAACTATATCACTAGCCTATAGATTAAACTTTATTAAAGTATATCAGTCAAGAGCAGTTACAGATGCTGAAAGGGTCATGAAACCCCAGAACACATTTTTTGAGATGTAAACAGATATGTACAGGCTGCACATCATTGAAAACACTAAAGGTCTCATTCATTTTACTTAAAAGTTGAAATTAGTTATTTTTGCATTTTTTTAGAGCAATTTCTGCTTTTTTTGAAAAGCAAAGTCGGAGCAACGTCACAAAATCTGACGTCATCGTGTACTACCAGAAAGATCCGGAGTGCTGGTTGGCTCCAAGTATGGGCTGGTCGAACATGCTGACGTCAGTTTCTACATTTATTCATGACGAAAAGCTCATTCAATCCAATCACTGCGCTGTAGTCTGCATGAGATTATGATTGCGGTATTATGCATGAGGAAGTATCACTTCTCTCTCCTCTGTCTCTGTTAATGTCATTCAGAGACATATCGTTGGTGCTCGTTTCCTCAGGGCTACAACATAAAAATGCGTTTTCCTGCGACCAGAGCAGATGTTTGGGTGCATGTGGATTGTTTTGCTGTGATCTATCAGCACAAATGGAAAATATGTTTGCATGAGATCGCATTACAGCGGAGAATTCAAATGTCACAAAAGTGCGGCTCATTCACCTCTGCGTTCGGACAGCGAGCCGTGTGTATGTTTCCCTCAGCACAACATGAGTGTTGTTTGTATTTTGCTCGCGATGCGGTCAGAACTGGAGTTTGAATACGAACACATGAAAAATACGATTGTACAGTTTGGATTGTACGGTTTCAGCGAGGAGCTTCACGATGAGTTTAACAACAATAGCACGTGGCACATAGCTCATACAGAATAAAGTATCCGTGTTTAAAGTTTTTATTTCACACTTTCTCCTGCACCAAACATTAACCAGCAAGGTGTAGTTATGCACACATATTTCATCAAGTCTTCTTCAAATGAATTATTTGTGCAAACTGGACACTGATACAGTGGTGTCTGAACACGATGACACAATTATTCTAATAGACAAAAGACTGATTCAGATTGAAAATTTAAAGAAAAATTGACAAAAAATAAACTGTCTTTAATCTTTCCGTGTTAAACTAAGTGTTGTTTATCATGAGACTGTAGTGCTCATAAACGTAATCAAGGTATTATTCGCCCTTTTAAATATTCTTTCGCATTTCTCTCTTGTGCTCGGGAGTTTGTTGTCGTATTCTCTGTGCTCATATATTAATATTCATTATTCTGTATAATGAGTGTGTTGTATGTCTGTGCTTCATTGGTTGTTCTCTCCCCTCTTCTCCTCCTCTACACTCCCACTTTTCCAGAGCTTTACACGCCCAGTTTTCGAGCTCAGAGGTGTGATTTACCTACTAGACCTACTAGACTACGTCACGCAGTGCATGCGTGCGCTCAATGGGTGTGTTTTTGTAAAGTGAGGGACATACTCGATAATTTCAGATAGTTAAATCAACAATTACGATATCATAGACGATATATATCTCACACCCTACAGCACTGGCCCGATCGTTCTGTTTACTGTCGCCAGCGTCGTTCACACTGGCCCCGGGCCATCGGGCGGTCCTTATTGTCGATCCCTGAAACTATTAGTTTATAGTTTGTATTGACATAAATAGCCATTTTGTCACTTGAGGTGTTGTAGGGTGGTTTCTGACGCGTGAGATCCAATCAAGATAAATCGTCCTCCAAATACTGCTTTATCAGATTTATTCATCACACAGTTCGTACAGGTCATTTTATGTCACAGTTCCTCTGCCCAGTGCAGATATAAAATACCATCGGATACCATCACAGATTTACCTCCAGACACGGTCAAAAAATGTTGTGCTTCCCTCTAATTACACACCTGCCCTTTCTTACTCTTTGCCTACCTCATTTACTCATTAAGGCCAATACTCCACCCAGTGGTCAAAAAACTGAATTACAGACATAATGGCTCTTACATTGTTAATTAATAGTTTATAAACTGTAGTTAATACAATAATAGACTATATGCAAAAAATGAGTTCTTCATTCATTGTTATTGTTTAATTAGCTCATATGTAAAGAGTTAGATAATGTTTTGTTAAACTTATTAACAATAAAGGGTTCTCACTTTAGATTAGACTGAAAATGTCATTAAGTGCTTTAATACAGACTTTATTGGACATTAATTACATTAGTATCAAGAGTTCCTTAAAATGTTTACAAATACATTAATCTCACACACACACACACACACCCACACACACACACACACATGTTCGTTTTTGTGAAATGTGGAGACATTCCATAGGTGTAATGGTTTTTATACTGTACAAACCGTATTTTCTCTCCCCCTACACTCCCCCTACCCCTAAACCTACCCATCACAGGAAACTGTGCACACTTTTACTTTCTCACAAAAACTCATTCTGTATGATTTATAAGCCTTTTGAAAAGTGGGGACATGGGTAATGTCCTCATAAATCACCCTCTCCTTGTAATACCTATGTCATAATACACATTTGTGTCCTGATATGTCAATAAACGCACTCACACACACACACACACACTCACACACACACACACACACATTGGGTTTCAATGTTTTATGGTGACTTAAGAGAAATAATGATTTTTATACTGTACAAACTGTATTTTCTATCCCCTAAACCAAACTGATGTATTTTATGACAAAATGAGTATTTATTTCATATTGACAGCATTATGATATTTATTCATTTATTAACTGGTTATGTTGAGTTTTGTAGATTTGGAGGCTTAATGTGTGTTGATCTGATCTGAGAGAGTGAAGAGTGTGTCATTGTTCTCTACAGGTTGAATGATTGTGGTGTCACAGATGAAGGTTGTGCTGCTCTGGCTTCAGCTCTGAGATCAAACTCCTCACACCTGAGAACACTGTATCTGTTTGGGAATAAACTAGGAGACTCGGGAGTGAAGCTGCTCTCTGATCTGAAGGATGATCCACATTATAAACTGGAGACACTATGGTAACAATAGGTTTTAACAATTTTCATAATCATATTTTCATATAAAGTTTAAATGGCTGTTTTACTCTCTAGAAATAAAAGGAAATTGTACCAGGTTCAGTAACAGCACATGTGTGTGAATATTGTGTCTGAGATCATCAGATAATGAGTCTTAAATTCAGCTTCAGTTTCTGTAGGTCTCTGAACTTTAAATTGAGTTTAATTGAGTTTAATTCTGTTCATAGTGTTGTGACTGATTGTGAAAATAATATTAATGTGATTTCCAGCTTTTACCCTTTAACTGTCTCTGTGTGTGTGATAATCTGAGGTTTGGGTTTGTAGAAACTCACAATGTAATAACTGCACATAATACGTATTATATTATTATTGTAATAAAATGTTCATAATGTAACAATTTTCTCAAAATGTAATAAAATCTTGAGCTCAATGTAATAACTTTTTTTTTACAATTTGAGAAAATTATTACATTATAAACTCACCAAAAACATTGTTATATTGTCATAATTGTAACAGCTTTAAAAACATAAAATCTCATTATCAACTTCAGCCAATCGCAGCACAGAGTCCAAGTTTAGCAAACATTTCTTCATCAGAGGGCATGTTGACCAAACCAAACTGTTTTAACAGAGGTGTGTAGACTCTTTATAACCACTGTACATGATTGTAAGTTAGACTGTATTTTTCAACATGTCCTCTGATGAACATTCAGGATTTGTTTTGCTGAAACTTGTATTAAAGTGAAGAAATGTTTGCTGAACTTGTACTCTGTGCTGTGATTGGCTGAAGCAGATAATGTGATTGATCTCACACACACTCACACACACACTCACACACAAACACACACTCTCTCACACACACACACAGACACTCTCTCACACACACACACACACACACACAGACACTCTCACACACACACACTCACACACACACACACAC
>RJVU01072342.1:1701021-1717895 GCA_003731715.1 Anabarilius grahami
ATCACAGGAAACATTCTGCATTTTTACATTTTCAAAAAAACATCATTTAGTATGTTTATTAATCCATTTCCCTCGTGGGGACCGCTGGCTGGTGATGTAGGTGATCTCAGGTTTTTGTTATGTAATATAAACAAGAACACACTCTCTCACACACACACACACGCACGCACGCACACACACACACACACACACACACATTGTGACCGTGAGGTTTCTTTTATTCACAGCATTTGTACAGTGTTGGTATTTAACTGTCATTTAACAGTATGTAAACATTATAGTAATAATAATAATAATAATATCAGTAATCTGGTGGATTTTGTAGGCAGGTTAAGATTGTATTTAAATTTTAAAATGTACTGTAAGGGAATAACAATGCTTCATGTTTAATAAAAATATAATCATAATAATCATAATACTTGGATGAATATTAAAATATGTTGCATTTTGCAGGTAGTTTAAGACTGGAATTATTTTTAAAAAAGATACTTTTTTTATGTTTTAAAAGCTGTTAAAGTTATGACAATATGGTGAGTTTATAATTTAATAAATTTTTCATAATGTAAAAATTATTACATTATGAGCTCAAGATTTTATTATGTTTTGATAAAATCATTACATTATGAACAATTTATTACAATAATAATGTAATACGTATTACATTATGTGCAGTTATTACATTATGAGTTGCAATATCTGATATTAAATTTGTAGTGGAGTGAAATGATCATTTCTGCTGGTTCTGGATCAGCTGTCTGTTGTGTGAAAGTGACCTTCATGACCTCTTGATTGTGTAAAGTGACTTTGAGCATCAGATGGAAGCTATATTATCATGTGTGAGAATGAATTGATATAGTTTATCTAGTTTTCTTAGGAAAAGATGTGACAGACGTAATGTTTCATTCTGCACATGTGACTGTTTGTGTTTTATTTTAGGACATGATCTGATCTCCTCATGATCATCTGATGGTGAATAAGGATCCTCTACAGAGACTCACAGTCAACAGAATCAACAGACTGAAGATACAGTGACTTCACAGTTATAAATTAAGATTCATTTAGATTTCAGCGATCCTCTGACAGACCTGATGAGGTGACAGTGAAGCACCTTTTATTTCAGAGCAACACATTACAGTTTCTCATTCACTGATTAACCATTTTATTTGTATAAACGTACAGTATAAATTCAAAAAGGTTGAAGTTTTGTTACAGAGAAAATATAGAGCCTGAATATATTTGTGTTTGTGTTTTACCAGCAGAGGGAGACAAAGACTAATGAAAGATTAATTTTTCATGATTATGGAGAGAGAAAAAACTGGTCAATCCCACTTTTGGAATACAAACAATAGTTTTATTACAGTTATAGTTGTATTACATTTGTATTAATGTATTTAGTATGTCTTTGTAAAATAATTAATGGTGGTAGCATTCATTAAAGTGTTGACTCATAGGCACAATATGTGGGATTTGTGGATTAAAATATGATATCCAAAAACCACTAGAACAGTGTTATATATTTTGTTGACTTGTGTACTTACATTATCCCAGATGTTTCCAAGAACGCTTAAATCCAGAGAAATAAGCAATTTTAATCAGTACACGGACCATGCGTCGCTTATCAATAACATCATACCTGCCTTACCCTCGATTTTGTAGAAACCATGGAAACACCAAAGACACTTTAAAGGTGACCTATTATGCCCTATTTAACAAGATGTAAAATAGTCTCTGATGTTCCCAGAGTGTGTATGTAAAGTTTAAGCTCAAAATACCCCACAGATAATTTTTTATAGCATGATAAAATTGCCACTTTTAGTGGTTGAGCAAAAACGAGCCGTTTCAGTGCGGTCCCTTTAAATGCAAATGAGCTGCTGCGCTCGGCCTAAGAGGGCGGAGCTTCACGAGCTGATTCTCCAGTGACAGGATTCAGTCAGGACGCGCTATAATGTCAGAAACTGCTAATTTATGCTGCATGAAGATAGAACAGGCATAGTTTGGTTCAATTACGGCTATTACTTATATTGTCTTCATGTTTTTAATCTACTATATTAGTACAGGCCTGTTGAACCGTCCGAATGATGGCCAAAACTATACAGATGAGTTTTATGACGTTTATTGTAATTCAAACAAAAGAAAATTTCACTCTAGAAAATTTCTGTAAGAGCTTAATAAAATACTGCAAGTGTGCATTAAAATATTATCCATAAACTCTCTCTCTTATCCTTGTATTATCACCAACAAACATTGTGAATTACACAGAAACACTCGTTACAACTAACAGTAAACAAATATATAAAGACCTTATGCCTTTCGGGTGGTGCTTAATAAACTTTATACCCGTAAATAAGCTCCGATGAACTGTAATAAAGTGCTCTCACCTTCATTACTGCAGTATCCAGCATCACTCTGGACACTGTAAGCTGGATCACAAACAGTTTTTACTTGTATATCCTTGAGTAGCACATTTTAGCACAGTCTCTGTTTTGTATTGTCCCTTTGTATTGATATTCGATCACTAAGCAGTCCGGTGTGAAATGATTCGCGCAGACATAAAACGAATTTCGACAGAACTGAGGGAGCATTTTCCTGGAAAACCAAGTTAATCCACCTGGATTTCAGCAGCTCAGATTTAGGGAGTAAATGGAGAGAGTTATGCAGATTAATCCATCCAGCTACAGAACACCTAAAACGCTTGGGAGATTCTCGTCAGTGCAGCAATGGCGGACTCGCTGTGAACGCGCTCAGGGCGGTTCTATGTTCAAACCTAAGTGTCAGTCAACACTGTGGGCGGGGCCTGTGGCTTTTTTGACGTCACACTGCCAGGGATCTGGAAACAGCTTGTTCTGAGACACTGCTTATGATTTATGGGGATTTAAAAAAAAAGGAGTGGCTGGATTTTTATCACTATAGGGTGGTTGTGTACACACACTGCCAACACACATTTATGTCCAAACACCATGCAAAAGTGAATTTTGCATAATAGGTCCCCTTTAATATATTATGTGTTTTAGTTTTCTGTCAATGAATTTATACAAACAGTTGTTCCCTTGTCTGATAAAAGTTTTAGCAGACGNTAATCCATCCAGCTACAGAACACCTAAAACGCTTGGGAGATTCTCGTCAGTGCAGCAATGGCGGACTCGCTGTGAACAACGCGCTCAGGGCGGTTCTATGTTCAAACGGCAGTGTCAGTCAACATTCGTGGGCGGGGCCTGTGGCTTTTGTGACGTCACACTGCCAGGGATCTGGAAACGGCTTGTTCTGAGACGCTGCTTATGATTTATGGGGATTAAAAAAAAAAAGGAGTGGCTGGATTTGTATCACTATAGGGTGGTTGTGTACACACACTGCCAACATACATTTATGTCCAAACACCATGCAAAAGTGAATTTTGTATAATAGGTCCCCTTTAATATATTATGTGTTTTAGTTTTCTGTCAATGAATTTATACAAACAGTTGTTCCCTTGTCTGATAAAAGTTTTAGCAGACGAGAACAACTGTTTGGATACATTTATTGACAGAAAATGAATTATTGTTGTATAGCTCAACACGTTTAGTCTTATTGTTTAAATCTATTTTACTCGATTTTCCGCAAGTACCATGTTTTTAATCATGCCTCAGAGAAAAACACTATTTTGTCACGTAGCTAACATAGCATAATTATTTTTTCTCCATCATAAAATACGCTTTAAAATGAATTGTCATTTATCAACACAAGTCATCCAGCATTTATTATGATATTGTAAAATCGATCTATCTTACTGCAGTGTGTAACAGTCTCTCACAGCCGCCGACTGAACGCTCAGAGTAACGTTATAACATCATTTTCAACACTCAAATGTATCTAATATGATAAACAGCTGCGTTACCTCATACTCATGACCGGAAGCAGCGACTGCAGCATAATAAAATCTTGAGACTGAAATTGAATTCAACTTAAAATTCTCAGATTTGAACCATGTGCAGCGAGACAAATATATCGATAATATATATTTTTATTTTGGAAAAGTCATATTGATTTAATTGAAGTAAAAAAGGTGACATATTTAAGGTTGCAATTAATTTGTGACATTTCATACCAAAAGAAAGATGAACAGGGAAATAAATTCACAATAGACTCTCTTTCACAATTAGGGCCTACAAACATAACATTTGTGATATCAAAGACTATAGAAAGATGGTTCACTCCTATTAGTTATGAATGGGAGAAACTGCAACTTGGTGGAACACGTAAAAGTAAAAAAAAAAAAAAAACGGTCTGAAGTAAAAGAGCCAATCGCTGATTGATAAAGTCTTTGCGTCACTGCAGCTGCAGTTAAGCTCCGGTTCCCTAACTGCACTAGCCTGAAAAATAAGCTTTTTTGAGCATAAGAAACAACATTTATGGGACAGTTCATGTCAGGTTTTGTTGCTGATTTGAAATATATTATTTAATTGTGAGTTCGCCAAGCAGTTTTTGAGATGTCAGGATTCCCCCATTCAAATAGATAGGACTTGGCCTTGGATGCCTGAAATAGCTCATATATATATATATGTTAAACAATACAATACAGACTAAGAACTCCCCAAAAATGTTCCCACACAAATGAGGGGAACATTAATTTTGATGGTGGAGAAGAGATATTAACAAAGAGAGATCTAATCGACTGGTTACTGCACTTATTCATTAAATCAAACTGATCTATGGAGACCTTCTTCCTGCAGTGTTACACCAAGTGCCTGATTTCTGAACAGAGAAAGTGAATTCATGACAATACAATATTCTTAAACTGAAATATGACACTTAAATTCAAGACATGTTCATTAATACTCAAATGTTGTCCATTAGAATTCAACAGCTGACCAACTTATAATAAATCTGTCATGTTTTGAGTTTATACATTCATGTTTTTGATCTCTTTTGTCTGAGTTTCTTTGTTAATCTTAGGTTGTTCATTAGTTCTGTCACCTGCTTGTTTGTCACCATGGTTACTGATTGATTTGAGTATTCTGCTCAGGTGTGTCTTGTTAATTTGCTCCCTTGTTTTCCATGTATATAATCCCTCAGTTTCAGTTTGCTCCTTGTCCGTCTTGTTTAAGCGGTTCAGTTGTTATATTCACCTGTTTCTCTAGTCTTCTGTTCAGCTTCAGTGCTGTCTAGTGGGCGGAGCTGACAGGTCTGGATGGCACTGAGACTGTGACAATGGGATAGCCAGTGGAGGTTAAAAAATATGGGCGTAATATGAGCAGAACCTTAAGTGTAAGTTAGTTAGATTTAGTGTAAGTGTAAATAAGCAGAATTTTGAAAATATTGCAAGCTGGAGATCAAGTGTGCTGGAAGTCCAGATAAAAACAGCATTACAGTACAGAATATAGAGTTAAATCTGTCACACTGTCATGTTCTGTTTGTCACGTGTCTTCCTTTGTTCTAAGTTCCCGCCACTCATCAGTCACATGGACACTGTTCATCATTAGTTCATCTTCTGCTCTGTGTAAATCAGTTCATTTGTGTTCAGTTCAGTGTCCGGTCCTGTATGTTTCATGTGTGTGTTGATACCTGTTCCTGAATTATTGTCATTAAACTTCGTATTGGAATTACCCTTCATCTTCTTCATCTGTTTGCCAGTGACCACACGTTACAATACCCAAATTCTGACTGTTGTAGATAAAAAAAAAAATACAAAAAACATTCACACCCCAGACTGATCATTTGACTCAGATTTCATGGTCATCTGTGGTGTTTGATGAGTATAATGTATTGTTTAGTGTATTTGACCTGTTTTGGATGTATTGTTGATTGTAACACACTTTGAGCTTGGGAAAAAACAATTTATACATTAAACTATTATTATAACCTGAACCAGTAAATCAAGGTGTTCAGGAGTTAGACTAATAGAAGCTTCTGAGCAGGTGTGTTGGAGTGAGGTGGAGCTGTTTTATGTGAAATAAATTGCCTCATCGGAGCAGTGGTAAAAAACAATGCAATTTTTATGATTATTTTCATTTTTATTTTTTAAATGATTAACATACATGTACATGCCAGTCTGTGCAAGTCATTTGCATCTCCCAACAGTGATGTGATAAGAGTTGATCATCTTATAGAGTGGCAAAATGCTGTCTGAGGTTCTTCAGGATCTGCTGAGTGTCCACATGCTCAGGAAACGCATCCTCTGATTTCTGAGCGGCCGTGTAACTACTCTGAAGATCTCCAACCTTCAAGTCACAAAGAAAGCTCATTAAACACTGTCAAATTTATTTAGCTGAAAAAACATTGAAAATATATTTCTGAATATTGTAAGTGAGGGATGTAAACATGGGTTTATTTTTGTCATTTTGATTAGTAATATCTAAATATAGCTGAAGATAAAACAATAAACCAGAAGCCATATTGTCATAAAACAATGACAGAGTAACACACATCAGTGTCGCGAGCCGTACCTTATCAGAGAGTGTGGCGAAGTTAAAATGTGGTTCATACATGTGAGGAGACAATGAAGCAGCCGTCTGCAGAAAAGCTTTCGCCTGTGACAAAACAAGTTGCAGAGATGTTCAATCCTGATCCTGGGCTGCGCTCCACTTCCCTTCCCTCACTAACTTCCCTCTCGTTGACTCAGATGTGCGTCATTGCTTATATTGCATGAGTAAACTTAAGGAAGCAACAAGTAATATGCAGTTAAATCTCAAAATCATTCATATATCATAAACTATAGTTGTGTGGGGTGGGGGTGTGAAATAAGTGCAAACTGCTGTGATGTCACAATCGTTTTGCATTGTGGGATATGGAGCTGTCTGAAATGCACATGTGAGTCTAGTCACTCCCTTAGTCAAAACTGAGGGGTTGAGGTTCTGTCCATATAAACTTCCCTCATCCTCTTGAAGTGGAACACACTTCAAAATGGCGGCAGCATTCACTAGAGGGAAAGTGCTTAGGGAAGTGTGTGAGTGCGTGTCTAAAAGTGAAGTGGAACACACCCCTAATTAAACACACCTGAACCAGTTTAGGGCAGGGTATCGACACAGATTTCACAAATCTTTTGACTGATTCAGACTCACAAGCTCTGGATTTGATTCAAAATGGATTGATTTGGATATATCAGGTACAGTACATGAGTGTGTGTGTGGTAGAGATTACGTTAGCTATCACGAGACTGTTTGGGAAGAACCTGACCTGCTCGATCCGGCCTTTCCGTAGCTCCAATACGGCCAAGTTATTGTAAGCTTCACCGTGGTTGTTGTTGAAAGCCAAGGCCAGTTTGAAGCATTGGTAAGCCAGAGTCAAATCACCAATGCCCTGCGCAAGAGAGAAAGAAAAGCCAAAAATATATTTCATTAATAACTTTGTTCATAACTGCCATGTCATAATCCATCTGTAGTTTTTTTCTCAAAGACCTACTACATGTGGAATCAGCTTTTCCATCAAATGTTTCAGTAACTTTATTTTAAGGTGACGTAGTTACACGTTATTACATATACTTACTATAGTAATAACAGTAAATTATGAATAATTACAAGTAACTAACCCTAAACAAAACCCGAACAAAAACTGTAACTCTATATTAAGTAAATGTAATTAATTAATGTCACTCAGTACTTACTTGAGTGAGTACAATGTAACCACGTCACCTTAAAGAAAGTGTAACCAATGTTTCTGCTTTGGGCACAATGGCAACATTTAATACTTTAATACTTTCCCCTCTCAATCAATATGCAATTTTATTACAAACACACAATTCTAAACCAGCTTATATACACAAATCTCAAAAAAACCTACAGTAAAAGAGGATCAAAAAAAGTCATACTGTGTTTGTTTGTAGAAGTATATCTGCCTTTTCATGCTCCATTAAATGTTTGGTTTGCAAAAAATCTTCATCAAGTGAAATCAGTCAGAATCAAACTCCTGACTCGGTATAAATCACAAAGTCTCTAAATCACATGTCAGAGTCAGTCAGAATTGCTGAGTGATACTCGAGTTAGGAGTTTGTTCCACCAGTGCGGGACAGTGATTGTTTCTGGGGCTCTTCCTCGTCTGCAGACTGTTATACAGTTGACCTAAAAGGTGTGTGACATTGGACACAGAGTGTCTGCTCACCACTGCAACATGTCCCAGATTATACCAGACATCAGCCTGTTCCTCATCACTGGACACCAGGGCTAATGCTCGCTCGAAGGACGACAGGGTCATGTCATACTGCTGGGCGTAGAAGCAGCACAGGCCCAGATTGTTGTACAGCTGACAGTTGAACACCCCCATCTGCAGCAAACGCCTGAACAGAAACCAAACACCAGTCATGATGCACGGATCCCGTCTTTCACGCATGTGTCCCATGTGTTTACCTTCACTAAAGGGATGCTTCTAACAATTATTCTTCTTAATATCAATTCTTTTTATCTAAAAAAAAAAATTTTATACATAATCTTCTAATTAGTTGATTAATCCTTTGGTTAAGTTGCCCCATTACTCTATCAACATATCTCATAAAAATACAAAAATAAATATACTAATTGTTTACATAATCATACACTTCACAGTATTGCACCAAAATGCATCACTATTAATATTTCTCATACACTGAATTTAAACACAACTGATTATGTTTAGCGTTCACGCTCTTCAAAGTTTACCCACTTCTAAGGTTTTTTTAAAGCATGAAATTTATTTTCTTATTGTTATGCTCACAGAAGTATCATTAGTGGTTGACAAAATATCAAAACTGTATTCAGCGGTGGAAAATAAAGTATTTGTACTTCATTACTGTACTTAAGAACAGTTTTCAAGTGTGTACTTTGTAAGAATTTTTTTAATACAGCTTAGCCTGAAGTATTAATCCATGACTTTTGCCGTTTGATCCGAGTGGATAAATGGTGCTTGTGTTGTCGTCAAAAACAACAAAAACAATAACTATTTTATTGATTTATAATTTTTTATTGTGGTGGAGAAAATTATTCATTGAATAGAATCAAGACATCTGTATTGATACCCAGCCCTGATCAGATGCTGAGTGTGAGGATGGGTATCAAATCAGGTGACCACATGACTCAAATCAGATGCCAAAAAAAATCTAATCTCATACATGTTTTTGCTGGTTACATGCATGCAACAAGTAAAATTAAGAGGAAAAGAATAAAGCGATCTCACCTGTAAAAGCGCAGGGCGATCTCCGGCTGGTCTGTGTAAAAATGATTGCTGCCAATACAGGCGATGGCCTCCACATGTGTGTTGTCCTGCTTCAAGACTTCTTTGTAGTACTCTGTGGCCGAGATCACGTTATTCATTTCCTGGAGGAGACAGACAAATGAATCCAAAGTATATTAAGTGATGTGAACGTAAAAGACACAGCTTAAATGATTAATTTATTAGGGCTGGCACAATATATTGATGCATCGGGATTCGTATTTCCAAATGCATCGCAAATAGCGTCTGAGCTTAGTTTTTAACAGCAGATGGCGCTCGAGGCTGGATTTTAACCGCATGTTCAAATGCTCACGAAGAAGAGCGCTTGTGCGTTCAGCTGAGTCTGTGAATGTACTTTAACTTCAGGATGCTTTTATGACACAAGATTATTGTAAACAGCCCACTGCAAACACCTTCATAATTCTCTTCAAACTTTTCTAACTTTATGAAAGGTTATTTTATAGAAGGTTCAAGTGGTGTGTGTAAGGAATTGGAAGGAAGCAGAGTACGGCTGTTTCTAAAGCACATAGTGCCATCTGCTGTTAAAAACTAAGCTAAGAATCGATTTGAGAGAGAATCGCGATACATATGGAAAATATCAGAGAATTTCTCAATTCGCGATGCATTAATGTATTGTCCCAGCCCAGCTTAAAATACCTCATGGATGCGTGCGATTCCCGTGAGCAGCGTGACCTCCGCTGGGAAGTGATCCAAGCCTTGCTTAAACACATTCAGAGCCGTGATGGGCTGATCCAGACGCTGATACACCTGCCCAGCACAAAAAGTGTTACTGAAAGCAGTCACATGAAGCTGAAAGCCACAAATCTTGACTTGCCGAATGGTACCTTTGCAAGGTAGAGGTAAGTATCCACAAACTCTTGGTGCGCGAGAGCTGATCGGAACTGCTTCTCAGCTTCACGGTGCAAACCGAGTCTACAAACACAAATCCTCTACCTCATCTGATCAGTACTTACAAACAAATCTCTTCATGCAGGTCAAAATGATTCATAAACTTCTGTAATAACATTATAGTCCAGTTGCTGAAAAACACCATCGGAAAGCATGATGCCACTGATTCTCACCTGTAATAGCATTTTCCCAGCTGTACTTTCCACCACCAGTCTCTGAACTGAGCGTGCTCCGTGGCCAGAGCAGCCAGATCTAATGCCTGCAGATTGGCAAGACGGAAAAATTAATGTCTTATACAGAGAAAACAGCTATTAGCACAAAATCATATGAGACCTACTTACATTTTTCACATCATTTTCATGATGAAAGATGTATTCAAACAAGGTCTTGTGTTTGAGAGGGAGAGACAGAGTGTCAAGAGTAAATAAATTATATTATTTTAATATATTGGTTTCAGCGAGTCATGACAAACACTTGATTATTGTGTGTTAATAATAATTAGATCACAGATATTACATTAAATCATCACTAAAAGGAATTACTTCTTTCACAAAGTAACTTTTTCAAGAAAGTTCAATTAAATTTCCATTTAGGTTAAAAATACCTTAGACAAGTTCGGTCTCTTGGCGTACTTTGCCAAGTTTAACCTAGAAAGGTTAATGAATGGCCCTTCCGGATTTGTTAGCATGGAGGCCTGAGATGGAAACAAAAAAAGACAGTTAACTTACAATGCTTCAATGCTACTAATGTTTGCTAGTCAAACTAGTTCTTCAGTGAAACAACAGAATCAGGAAACTGTATATGAATGGTCAGGGTTAGGGTTAATCCTACCGTTCCCAGCCTGACGAATCTCCCAGAAGCGCTGGTGACTGGACGGGCTGTGCTCGCGGTTCGAGGCGTTCTGATGGCCTGCTCCATCGTCTCTGGTCGACCAGACAGTGTACTAGGTCTCACAAATCCTGTGATGGGACGTCCTGACTGAGTCATTGGTCTAGGACACATAACACAATATTTCTATGAGGTTATGTCAACCCTGACAACCCTCAATTGAACTATAACATATGTGAGGATCATTGAAAAGATTTGATCAAACATCATATTACGATTTGCAACAAATACGTAAACAGCAGCTTGAATTTTTTTTCACATATTCAAAATTCAATAGCTTCCGCTAGAACCGATGAGGTTTGTTCTCACACGTCAAGCACATCCGCAATGTTTAAATGTGAATAAAAGCATAAATTCAATCTGTTCATCATATAAAGCGATCGAGTCTCTTCAGAAAAAATGTTGTAGTTGTATTACAAATATGTAAACTGAATGAATTTTGACTATATGAATTTTCAAGATGATCAGTGGATACACAGATACGCCCCACACCATCAGATTCAAAACACTCCTGTAATTAACAAACAATGTTGCTCTGCAAGTAATTTGCAGTTTTATGATTTAATAGCGAGAGGGCCAAAGGTTACACAGTGTAGCTTTACAACAGCTGAGGTCAGAGGTCAGAAGTAGTCACCTGACAGCTGGAGTGGGCGCTCCGCCCTGGCTCGTTCCCAGAAGTCTCAGTGATGTTCCTGGACCTGACGAAACAAAAACAAGATGTTATGGCATCTTGTAAACACAGATATTAGGTGTGTCTCAATTCGTGTACTTGTGCACTATGATGTTTTTTAGTAAATATTGTGAGTAGTGAGTTCACACAGAACATTACAAAAAGAAAAAGTGCTCTTTAAATACCTGGATGATGCACTAAATTAACTAATTAAATCGATTAATTAAAAAAGAATGCAAGAAGCTAGATTGTTTTTAAACACAGAGGATCTGTTCTTTCTTTTGATATATTGCACGTTCAGATAGAGAACAAAATATTCTGTGGGCCATGAAAGCTTTGAGAAAATCATCAAAAATGCTGGCTGGTAACTTTCTTAAAGAGCTTTGGTGAGGAAAGAGTTAAAGAGCAGTTCCTGTAAAGCTAGGACCTGAAGATGTTGAAAAACTGAGCTGCACTATATACAAATAAACTTGTCTTGATGTGAATTATTTTTCTGGGTCAGTTATATACTCACGAGCCACCTGAGCGATGGAGCTCTCATCCAACATCATCTCAGCGATGCCTTCCTGATCCACCTCCACCTCATCGATGTACACCATCTCCGTCAGAGCCCGGGTCTTCAAGCTCCACGCCGCCTGAAACCATCAGAACCAGAACATCATCTTCAGCTCTTCAGAAGAGGCTTGATCACGTGTGCAGTCAGACCATCACGTGTGTCTCATCTAAACACACTCTCTGAGAGCAGGAGGATGCTACTGTGTTCACTGAAGGAAAGTACAGGGAATACTGAACAAATAATAGGGAATACTGGAACTTTAGGGATCATAACACAGCTGACAAGCTTAATGAAAGGGTTAATGTTATAAACAATTACCTCAGAAACTTGACCAGTACCAGGCTCCTTAGCAAACAGCAATAGAAGAGTGTGAACACTTTATTTGTAATTCAACACATGACCAATAAATCCTGGCTGCTACATTCTAGTTTAATAAACACATATCTCAGACCTGACAGTAGATATAATGAGCTTGTGAGCACTAATCCACTGAGCTCCTCAGCTAACCTGCTAACAGCGCACTGACCTGGTCATACGGGCTTTCTGACAGGAGCTTTGAGCAAATATCAGAGCATCTCTGGAACTTCCGTCTCCTGCCGCAGCTCCAGGCCAGAAACAGCGGGTCCATCGCGACGGTCACCTCCATTTGCACTCGATGATACACCGACAAATGCTGCAAGAAACGTTACCGACGGCTCGAGGAGCGCTAGCCCTTTGCTGACGTCAGGACGCATCACGTTACCCTGACAACGTGGGGGCGGGGATACAGCACGTGCTGAACAAAACACAACAAACATACAGAAGCAAATTCACCTATGAGATATAGTAACAAATCATTTGAAAACAAATGTTGTGGGATAAAATAACACTATAATCATAACAATTATGTGCTTTGATGATAATAATAAAATAATAATAATTTTAGCTGATTTTCGCTTATATTTGTGCTAATAATTCCACACGATATGCTACTGCTGAAACTAACTGAGGGTTAAAAAAAAACACTATTATATAAACACGATTCCCGCCATAATCTGTCGACACCGGAAGTGACGTGTTGCGGCGGTTCGGGGGTTAGGAAAGCAGCTCTTTCATTGGCTCCTCGTGTTTGGTTCTTCGTGATTTTAACCACGTGATTTCTAGCAGCGCGTGTGTTGTGTTGTGCTTTGTGCGCGCGTTGTGTTTGTGTGTGTTGTGTGTGATGATGATGATGGATCAGTGTGCAGTAGATGAACTGTATGAAGCGTTCGCTGTTCTGGCCGGAAGTGACCCTGATCACTGCTCTTATCCAAAGGTAAGCTGCCCGTGTGTGTGTGTGTGTGTGTGTGTGTGTGTGTGTGTGTGTGTGTGTGTGAAAGATAATGTGTAGTGTAAGTACAGGTGTTTATTTGGTATGGCATGTTGATGTTTATGTTGTTCAGGTGTGTGTTTGTGTGGTTCTGGGGCCCGTTTCAGAAAGGAGGTTAAGTGAAAACTCTGAGTATGTTAATCCTGAAATGAGGGAAACTCTGGGTTTTCTGTTTCAGAATGGGAGGTTTGTCAAACCCGAGAAAGCAGGGTAAGTCAAGCCCGTTTCTGAAAGAGAGGTAACTTCTACTCAGAGTCAGTTACCATGGTAACTTACTCTGTGAACCTAACCTGGTCGGGATCAGGTTTTCTTTGGTAAACCCAGAGTTTCCTTTCAGTCTGTTTAAATGGTTAACTCATTCATTCACACTGCAAAAATGCTTTTCGAGTATTTTTCATCCTATTTCAAGTACAAATATCTAAAAATTCTTAAATCAAGATGGATTTTCTATGTAAGAAAATGATGTAAGATATTTAGTCTTGTTTCCTGGGGGATTTAAATTAAGTGCATTTTCTGACCGAAAATTTTTATATTTTGAATTGTTAAAAATCGTAGCTTTGTTGGAATGAGATGACACTTGGTGACTTTTGTCGCATTACCAATATGAACACAAAAATCAAGGACATGATTCGGACATGTTAAGGCGTCGTAAAAAAAATAGTCACACTCGCCTTCTTTTCGGTCAAAAATGACCGACATAGGAAATGAATGGGAAATACGAAAAAATACAACAACTCGGAGAATCTTTTGTTGGTACAAACTACAAATCAGACAACTGTGCAGAAAAAAAGTACACAGCACCGAAGGGGGGACACTCTAAAATGCCAAGAGTGCAAAATAGACACACCCAACCCCCCACCCCCCTCCCCACACACACATATATATGAACCAGCACGACTATAAGACAGAGCAAGTTTATGCAAATGTGTGAAATAAAAGCAAAAATTCAGCCACAAAGCAGTAAAAAATGAACTGAAATAAAGAGGTTAAACTCTAAAACACCAAGAGTACAAAATAGAAACACACACTCACTTACACACATTCCCAGACAAACACACACACAACACACCATTATACACACACTAATGAACCAGTGTGGCAAAATTGAGCCAGAACTCAAATAAGAGGATGAAATCAGATCAAACACAGATTTTTTTTAAGCTGTTATTAAACACACCTGTTCATTTTTGTTATTTTTTTATTGAATTTTGATGTTATGTGTAACAAAATGGCACCCTCTATGTTCAGGTTTGACTGTAGTGCAAAAACCGACACTTCAAATCAACAACAAAAAAAAAAAATCTAAACCTTGACAAAAAGTAGTCTTTGAGAATGTCTAAGTTTAAATCCATATCCAAAACTTAATAAAAATAAGTGTTTGTGTCCAAAAACCACTAGAGAATTTATAAGCCACTTTATATAGAGCTCTATGGGAATCTAGTGGTTACGACATGGCATTGCATAAGTTTTTCTTTTTTTATTCTCACCAAATGGCACTAATTTACCCTCAAAAAAATTAATTTTAAATGCCTTGTCTCTATTTTAACATGGAATACTGCTTTAATTGAAAAATAATTAAAAAATGTTAGAATTCTTTTTAAATTATTTTCAATGGGGAAAAATAGGTAATAAAAATTGTATAAATATTGCATAGTATCATGAAATACCCTCACAATTTTATATAATAATCAAAAAATATTATAGAACAAGAATATATTACATTGGTTTTCCTGAGGAACAAAAAAGTTACTTTCCAAGGCTTCGGTCACTTTTGACCGTAAAGAAGGCAAGTGTGACACCTAAACGAAGAGGGCCAGAGGGTTTAAAGATGGGTTCAAGTGATAACTAAATATTTTTTTAAATACAGAGATAGTATATTAAAAGCACATTTTAGTTCAAATTCATGCTGTCTCAAAATAGCACAGTTGATACACTTAAATGTTCTTAAGATTATATTAAGAAGTACTAAAGTACAGTTTTTAGTATATTAAGTACAAAATAGGTGCACGAAAATAGAGCACTTTAAGTACATTATGGAAGTGTACTGTGTACTAAAATAAAGTGTGTTTTACTGCTCTTTTTTCACCTGTAGGAAAATGTACTTATAACTAGTACATTAGTAATATATTTGTAAGAAAATCAATGTCATTTAAATTTAGGATTATTATATAAAAGTCTACTAAGATTGAACTCATTTTAAAGCATTGAAAGAACACTTTTAACAAATACACTAATAAAACTCCTGTATATTTTTATTTCATTGCACTAAAAATCAATTTGGTATTTAGTATACTTTTCCAAGTGCAGTGAAGTACTACTGAAGAACAGATATACATTGAATTAGTGTATTTATAGTGTATAACTTTGACATTTTTATTTAGCACCAAAATAAAGAATGTACTACAAATGTACTTGCTTGTATTTAAGTATTTTTTTAATGCACTCAAGTATACTTTTTTTTTTTTCACCTGGGTATTACTTAGTGCAAATTTACAGTAGCTCCGCCCACCAGTGTCACACCAGGTTAAATTGACACACGTTGTTGTGGCTGCAGTGGTGTAGGCAGTAGTGTGTTGGGTGCTGAGAATTAACTTGTGATGTGATTGACTGGGTTCGAATCCGCCTTTTGCCGAGCTCGCTATTCTTCCTTTTCCCATCACATATCACATTAGAAAGGCATTTATTTTCAATAAAAATGGAGAAAATGTTCTAAAAGTGGAAGTAAATTGCCTAACGAGTGTTTAATAACGATAAAATGATTTACACTCTTATTATTGCATCCTGCATTATTTTTTTCTTTTTTTTGCATGTGGGATACCATGGAAATAAATATTAGTTCAATAACTTACCATTCTACCAGTTTTCACCTTTGATATTATAACAGTGATACGAATTACGAATTAAACTTGCATTGACTCAGAAGTATGCGGATGTCCTTTTGTCACGTGCTGTTGCCATGGTGAATCGTAATATCGGAGCTCCATTGATGATGGATTTTAATAGTCGTGGTGCACGCGCTTAACTCAGTCAACTGAACTAACTCAATTCAGCTGTTCTGAAACTGAAAACTCAAGAGTTTCCCATCTCAGAGTAAGTCAACTCAGAGTTGGTTGAACCTCCTTATTGAAACGGGCCCCAGGTGTGTGTTTGTGTGTTTGAAGTGTGTGTTTGTGTGGTTCAGGTGTGTGTTTGTGCGGTTCAGGTGTGTGTTTGTGCGGTTCAGGTGTGTGTTTGTGCGGTTCAGGTGTGTGTTTGTGCGGTTCAGGGGTGTGTTTGTGCGGTTCAGGGGTGTGTTTGTGCGGTTCAGGGGTGTGTTTGTGCGGTTCAGGGGTGTGTTTGTGCGGTTCAGG
>RJVU01072342.1:1720006-1759674 GCA_003731715.1 Anabarilius grahami
GTTTGTGTGGTTCAGGTGTGTGTTTGTGCTGTTCAGGTGTGTGTTTGTGCTGTTCATGTGTGTGTTTGTGCTGTTCATGTGTGTGTTTGTGCTGTTCATGTGTGTGTTTGTGTGGTTCAGGTTTGTGTAGTTCAGGTGTGTGTTTGTGTGTTTCAGGTTTGTGTTTGTGCTGTTCATGTGTGTGTTTGTGTGGTTCAGGTGTGTGTTTGTGTGGTTCAGGTTTGTGTAGTTCATGTGTGTGTTTGTGCTGTTCATGTGTGTGTTTGTGTGGTTCAGGTTTGTGTAGTTCATGTGTGTGTTTGTGTGTTTCAGGTGTGTGTTTGTGTGGTTCAGGTGTGTGTTTGTGTGTTTCAGGGCTACATGAAGAGGCAGGCAGTGTTTGCGTGTAACACGTGTGTTCAGGCTGGCATGGAGCCGGCCGGTGTGTGTCTGGCCTGTGCAAACGCGTGTCATGATGGGCATGACATCTGTGAACTTTACACCAAAAGGTCTGAAAGATTCCTCCGTTCACCTCAAACACTCTGATCGGCTCTTCTGGAGCTCGAGACTGACTGAAACTAACATTCACTCACTGAGACATCTGTGAGCGAGAAACTGTTTGTTCCATTATTCAGTTTTACTGTTTGTTCATGTGTTTGTTTGTTTGTTTGTTTTGTTTGTTTGTTTGTTTTCTCACAGGAATTTTCGTTGTGATTGTGGCAATGAGAAATTTCCTGGCTTCAAATGCAAACTTCATACGGTAAGTGTTATGAACCAGACCCGATGAGAAAAGATTCCAACAGTTTGTCTGTCCACACCAGATGTGATGCGACAAAATCAATCAAAAATCACAGCCAATCAGAAGAGCGCGTGGGCGGGGTCTCTCTGCAAGTGCACTGCACTCGCAACCAAATGGAGAAAAACCTAATCAAATTCATAAATATTACACCATTATAACACTTTTAAAAATACATAATGAGTGACTGAATCAATCCGTGTCATAGACATTTGATATCCACACTAACATTAAGTTCTTTTAATATTAAATGAAGCACATAATCAGTAGCTGAGAGTATCATTGTCGTACTTTGTTGTTTGATGTCAGCCAGTGCAGTGTTAATTTCATTGATGAATAATTTGTCAATTTTCGTCAGCAACTTTTTTTTACGGATGAAAACGAGACGATGACTAAATAAAAATGCGTTTTTAATGACTAAAACTATGACTAAAATCTACTCTAATTTTCGTCAACAAATCAAAATGAAACAAAAATGATATAGAGGGACGATTTGGGAAGATATCCAGTCAGGACTGCTGTCCTGTGTGGAAGATGCACACATTTGAAGTGTAACGTGCTGATCTAACCGCTGGAAACAAGGCGCTGTTGCACTTCAGACTGCTTCACAGTTAATGAATAGCGCACATTTATGACTAAAACTAAATCAAAATTTGCTGTCAATATTTCACTGTTCAGTGAAATAGAAACTGTTTCTAAAGCAGAATCGTTGTGTTTGGATAGGACAGAAATAGTCTCAGCCTCAGACGTCACGCCCACGAACCGTTGGCTGAACGTCTGATGCACATGGCGCACTAACTAGAAACACTTCAGGAGTCGAAGTCGTCATCTGGTTGGTTGAATTCTACAGGATGTCCGGGAGACGCGTGTGTTGCGTTCTTTTATGGTCCGCCTGGAAACAAATGCCGTGATGCCAAACCCCCTCATGGAAGAAGAACACAGTCGTGTTTACCAGTATCAACTAAACGCTGGATTTTCAAAAGTATGTGGAGTTGGCGTCTCCATTGTTGCAGTAAACTTGCACAATGCTCTTAAATGAATAATTTATTACATGCACACCCATCTGTTATTGTAGGGACATCAACTTTACATTTTCATGCTAAACATGACGCGGAACAAAACAAACTCTGATTGGTTACGTTACATGTCAGTCAAACGTCCTCTCGGGCGATCCTTGGCCAATGAAAGCTGCAATAGAGTCCAGACCTTCTGCCGTCACTCTGAATGTCTGGCTACGTGAGACTAGGACAGAAACCCTGATAAAAGGAAAACGCGCCTTTTATCACGTGACACGTCTGGTTAGGACGCAGTGTTGGGGTTGTTCAGATGTCGCATGTGATCTAATATGTTGTTCTGTGATCTGATGTTCACAGGGAAAAGAACCGCGAAATATGAAGAACTCGTACAATCACAACTACTTTGGCCGTTACTGCTCATGTGACCGGCCGTATCCTGATGAAGACGATCAGGTGTGTGTGTGACCCTCCTCATCCTCTGCTGTGATGAAGGTCTGCTGAATTATCTGTGAGGTTTGAGCTGTTTTTATTCTCTCAAGGTTAATGAAGAAATGATCCAGTGTATCGTGTGTGAAGACTGGTTCCACGAGAAGGTAAACTCACACACACACACTGATTTATTCTGCTCTTCCTCTGATCTTCTTGTGTTAAAGTGCGTCTCGATGTTTCAGCATCTGGATTCTCCAGCGGTGGACGGTGAAGAGCTGACGGAGATGATCTGCGTTCACTGCATGAATCGAGCGCCGTTCCTCTGGACGTATGCGGCGCATTTAGCAGGTCTGTAGGATGTGCTCTCGTGTTTCTACAGCGCTGAAGGTGTTCAGCTTTTAAATGCATTGATGTCAGCTGATGACAAAGTTCAGTTCTGCAGTCACTGCGTTGTTTTAAATGGTTTTTTGTTTTTGTGATCTCCTCTAGGTTCTCCTTTGAATAAAGAAAGCCTTTGTACAGTGCATGTGAATGCTGAAAACACGTCAGATGAAAAGGGAAAATCTTCAAGTGTCCATGATACACCCTCATCGGGTCAGGAAGAAGAGGTGAGAAACAGCATGTCGTATGTCGTGAACCTGATTGTATGTAGAGTAGCGACTGCCAAACGGTGCAAACATGAATTCAAATCTCCCAACCTAAACCTTGTGAATGAGTTTGACATCATGTGTTCATCAGACTGACGCAGCCGGAGCCGCGGGCCGTGATTCAGTAACGGCTCGCTCAGATCAACAGGACTCAGAAGCTGGCAAATGCATTTTAAAAGAGCTTAAAGCTGAAGATGCGGCGAGTGTGAGGAAAGCTGCTGTGTTCTGGCCTTATTACTGGAGAGCGAAACTCTGCCGATGCACCGACTGCAAGGTGGGTGTCATGTTAAGCTTTACAGAGGTCTTTTTCTGTAATATTTTGATTATTTTTAATTTCATATATATTCTGTATAGAGAATGTATGTAGAGTTGGGTGTTCCTTTCTTGCTGGATGAGTCGGACACGCTGCTCGCATACGAGGAGAAAGCCAAAACTGAAGCGCTGACGAGTGACGACCTGCTGCTGTCCTGCCTGACCTCTCTGACCTCAGTGACCTCTCTGACCCACGTGCAGCAGCTCGAGGTCATTTACCGTAAGTGTGGCCCTTAGGGCTGGGTAAAAAATATTGATTTCTTGACTTTAATCATTTCTCATTTTTACGAACCGATATCAATTCTGAATCAATTATTCTAGTCTGTTTTCAGTTGATGAATGAGCAGAATATGTAGCACCTCCCATCCAATAAATGGTAATAATCTTTGTGTTTTGATATGAAGAAAAGACTCAGATTTCAAATGACGTCCATCTTATGAGATTAAAAAAATTAATTCCGTTTTGGCGCTGTTTAATGTGGCGCGACAGATCGCTTTAGCGCCTCAGTTAAAGAGAAGCATGTGATCATCCTCTCTGCTTTAATGCCAGTTACAGTGTGAAATAAACATGAACATCTGAAGGTATGTTAAAATATACAGTACAACTTAGTGAAATCTGTATCATGTCTCGTGTAATCGCTCAATCGGTGTTTCAACCTCGGAAAGACATCAATAAAACAGCTTGTAAACAATGTCACGTAACGCCACATTCACCTCAGAAAAACATATTCAGTGACCATAAACTCATTAGTCTGCTAGAAAAGTGTATCTAGAAAGCAGCATTCTGATAAATATAGCTATGCACCGTTATATATTCATTATAATCTTTAATGTTCTTCAATATTTAATGCATGTTTGAATAAATCAGTTATGACAGCCGCGATTTAAATGTTTATATTTTAAAAAAAACTAATTGGAGTAGAAATATGACTATGTAATTCTAAACTTTATTTATAATAAAAACATCATTGAGTGTAATTTAAGTGTTTGTATATAAATAAGTTAATTTAACCCTTCAATATTATTATAGTAGTACCAGCTGACTCCCATGTGTAGTTTACAACATCAGTTGAGAGATTTTTTTTTTTCCTAAATTTGCCATAACTGAAATACTACATCCAAAATAATCAATATCAAATCGAACAGAATCGACTTCATAATTGAATTCATAATCGAATCGAAAGCATGTGAATAGCAATCAAATTGAATCGTGAAAATTGTCAATACCTACTCCTAGTGGCCCTGTCTCTGAGGACATCACTATTACAAAATAAACAAACATTCACTGATACTCAAGAAGAACAGGGGGTATAAAAGTTTGAACAGGATGAATGGTGTAAATCAGGAGTCAGCAACCTATGGCACATGTGCTAACACTGGCACGCGGAGGGGGAATCGCTAACGTATGAGCAAAATCGAGAGAGGTGTATGTATTAAATTGAGATGACGTACCTCGTAACCTGCGTGTGACAGTGTGCCACAGTGATTAACTTAAAAATTGCACTTCATGACAAACGGTTGCCGACCCCTGGTGTAAATTATTATCCATGTAATTATAATCTGTAGAAATTCTGTACACGTGTCTACAGTGGACGCGAGTGACAGTGGAACCCATTACAGTCAGTGATTCTGTCTACACTGGACACGACGAGTCTTTCGACAGTAAACTGATGTCCTGTTCTGGACATGCAGCGGTCATTGTGACACGTCCAGTGTGTTTCTTTGTTTTACACGGGATTTGTTATAAAAGTGCCTTATCTTAATGTGGACTTTTTTTTGCTTGTGTCTAGAGTACAATGACTTGAAAGATGAGCTGCGTGAGTTTCTTCAACAGTCGTCAAACCAGAGGAAGGTAAAGATGAGATCATGTCAGTTACTGAGATCAGTAAGAAGTAAAGCTCAGTTTTAAATGATCTCTGGTTTGGTTTTAGGAGGTGACACCTGAGCATTTCCGGGACTTTTTGGAGGAACTGCAGGCAAGAAAGAGGAGACGGTTAAACTGAACCAATCAGCAGTGGTTCTCGCAATCATGAGCCTTAACATTACTTCAATAAAGTTCCAGTGCAAATCCTTCTTAATTGTTCCATTATTGTTGCTTTTTAATTATGCTTTGACTCAGATTCTCTCTTGCAGCTCATTGTCAGTATGTCTCTATGTTTAGCATCATATAACGCTCCAGTCCTTGAATCTGATTGGTTGAGCAGAGCTCCAGGAGTGCTGATGTAACAGTTGAACAGCACTGGGTCTGTTCACTGTGGTCCTGTCTCAAATGACACCCTAAACACTTATGGTCTCCCTACAAGTCCACACTTTCGTGACGTAATTCCGATTTGNAAATCACAATAATCTTTGTGCTTTGTTACTTTTGATATGAAGCAAAGTCTCAGATTTCAAGTGACGTCCATCTTATTATGAGATTCAAAAAATAAATACCGTTTTGGCGCTGTTTAATGTGGCGTGACAGATCGCTTTAGAGCCTCAGTTAAAGAGAAGCATGTGATCATCCTCTCCTCCGCTTTAATACCAGTTACAGCACAAAATTAACATGCATGAACATCTGAAGGTATGTTAAAATATACAGTACAACTTACCGAAATCCGGATCATGTCTCGTGTAATCGCTCAGTGTTTCAACCTCGGAAAGACGTCAATAAAATAAAACGGCTTGTAAACAATGTGAATATAAACTCGTTAGTCAGCTAGAAAAATGAACTCTAGAAAGAAACATTCTGATAAATATAGCTATGCACAGTTACATATTCATTATAAATTTTAATGTTCTTCAATATTTAATGCATGTTTGAATGCAGAAATATGATTATGTAATTCTAAACTTTATTTATAATAAAAACATCATTCATAAATATCAAAACATCAAAACGAGTGTAATTTACTTAAGTTAATTTTACCTTCAATATTATTATAGTAGTACCAACTGACGCATCCAGTGTGTTTCTTTGTTTTACACACGATTTCTTATAGAAGTTCCTTTTTTGAATATGTGGACTTTTTTTTTGCTTGTGTCTAGAGTACAATGACTTGAAAGACGAGCTGCGTGAGTTTCTTCAACAGTCATCAAACCAGAGGAAGGTAAAGATGAAAACTGCTTCAATGTCAGTTACTGAGATCAATTAGAAGTAACGCTCAGTTTTAAATGATCTCTGGTTTGGTTTTAGGAGGTGACACCTGAGCGTTTCCGGGACTTTTTGGAGGAACTGCAGGCAAGAAAGAGGAGACGGTTAAACTGAACCAATCAGCAGTGGTTCTCGCAATCATGAGCCTTAACATTACTTCAATAAAGTTCCAGTGCAAATCCTTCTTAATTGTTCCATTATTGTTGCTTTTTAATTGTGCTTTGACTCAGATTCTCTCTTGCAGCTCATTGTCAGTATGTCTCCATCTTTAGCATCATATAACGCTCCAGTCCTTGAATCTGATTGGTTGAGCAGAGCTCCAGGAGTGCTGATGTAACAGTTCAACAGCACTGGGTCTGTTCACTGTGGTCCTGTCTCAAATGACACCCTAAACACTTATGGTCTCCCTACAAGTCCACACTTTCGTGACGTAATTCCGATTTGACTGTCAGGAAGAAGTGTGGAGCTCGCACTAGTGGAGGCTCTGCAAAAGTGCGCATTGAGGGCGCAAATGGACTACAAAGTGGGCACGAGCACCCTTCTGAAACCTAAAATTGACAAATGGGACACCCTGTGGCAGGGGTGTCCAAGCCACTGTCCTGGAGAGTTTAGCTCCAACCCCAGTTAAACACACCTGAACCAGCTAATCAAGGTTTTTAGGCATACAGGAAACTCGCAGGCAGGTGTGTTGAGGTAAATTGGAGCTAAGCTCTGCAGGACAGTGGCCCTCCAGGAGCAAGATTGGACACCCCTGTCCTGTGATCTTGTGGACTTAACGGACACGCGCACGCAGCAGACATTGTAAGTTCGAAAATGCATATGAAGTTTGCCATTTGGGACAGGGCTATCACTTTTCTAGTTTGTGTTTATTCCAGTCAGACTGGAGGGGTTTTACTGTGACACACCAGCAGGTGGCGCCAGGTGCCCGTCTTTGAGTGAGTCCATCAAATTGATGGTTCCAAAACACTTACTACATTTGATGAACTTCATCCTGCGCCTTCATGAATAGTCATTTCACATGCTGCTTTTCACACACTATATAGCAAGTGTGTAAATGCATCAGTATTTATGAATGAGTCAATGAATCCAAACCCACTCAACCAGCTCCACTGAAAGTTAAATTAATTATATATTACATATGATTTGGTAATAAAACTTAGTGTTAGTGTAGAAGGCTATATGTATTTTGTACAAGCTTTGCATCTGCTTTTTAACAATTAGAAGCACCACAGTTTTACATCGGGACTACTGAACAGACATTTAGAAGTTTATTTTAAGATGCAAAGTATTGATAATCAAAATAAAGCTCTGTAAACACTTGCATTTTTGCAACACTACAAGGGCGTCCAATTGAATAAAGGCCCAATATGGTTAATTTTCAGAGATATGGGGAACTCCGTGTGGCAGTATGAGTAAATTGTTATAATTGTACATATTTTTAATGGTCACATTTTCTGAAGAACAGATAATGTTTTTTTTTCCTGTCAATTCAATTGCAGTGCCAAATAGTCTTGTCTATAGTTTGTGTGCCCTAAAAGTATGAAAGATATCTCAATATCCTTCTATATTCTTATTCTTAATAAACTTTTCTTTTGTAATCTTCATTTTAAAGGCCTTATATGGTTCAATCCCATATATATGATTATCTTAATGTGGCTCCATGTTCAAACTGTTGAATTTTAAATATCAACCTCTATTCAAAACAACACGTATGTTTTTTTTGTTGTTGTTTGTTTTTTGTTTTTTTAAGGAAGATGCATATGTGGCGTAAAATTTGCATCATAACTGAAACTGAAACTTGAAATTTCAGTCAATAAAGCATTTTTTAAACAATGGCCCTATATTGAATGCACAAATTCAACTAAATGTTGTTGCAACCATATACAGTATGTATGAATGAAAATGCATAGGCTATTTTTCAATTAAAGAGAACTTAGATCATTAGTATGGGCTGCATTTGGTGCTATAGACTTTAGGCATTAGAGAAGCGTTCCATGTGAAAGCGCACACTCACTTTTTAATGCATACCAGTAAAAGATATTTATAGATAGTCCACAAGGCAAACTTATAGCTGAATTTATAAAATTTATGAAAATGACCCTGTTTAAAAGTTTACATAAGCTTGATTCTTAATAGGCTACTGTATATCATTACCTGGGTGATCCACGGCTGTTTTTTGTTTGTTTGTTTGTTCCTTTTGTTCATTTTTTTGTGATGGTTGTTCAACAGTTTAACTGCCCAAATCCTCCATTTTCATCATGTTTAAATGTTTTCACCCCCCGGCTCTTAGTGTATCCTTCTGGAGCATCAGTGAATGTTTCATCTTTAAAGGTTGTCTATGAGTCTCTCATAGATAGATCTCAAAAACATACAGAGGTGTCTTTCACCCGCTTATTTAAAATTGAGCATAACTTTAATGAATTTTTAAACCTAAATACAATCAGCAGAAGTCAAAAGCTAAACGTAGGCTAGAAACAAACTACACTGTGGTCACAGGACTTGTGACAACGTCTGACAAGTCATTTAGTCTTTATTTAAAAATGTTTCCCTGAAACAAGGCAGCAAACAAACACAATCCAGAAACAGGCAAGTGTCAAGGCAGGCAGCAGAGAATCAGATTCGAGAAACAGTGCAAGTAAAACACAGGTATAACAATCCACAATGGAAATGCTCAGAAATGATCACTGGGGCAAATCAAGACTTCACAATGTGTGTGTGTGTGTGTGTGTTTCCCAGGAATGAGGGCCTATGGGTAATGAAGTCTGAATGGGAAACAGTCAATATTCGGGTGTAATAAAAATAAATCAGATGCAGCTCATATGTTTTTCTCAGGTAACATTTTTAATAAGCATTTATTAACCTTGCAAAACAAATTAATTGTTTATGTTAGTTCACAGTGCATTAATGTTAACAAATACAACTTTGGATTTTAAAAACATATTTGAAAATCTTCAAATTACCATTGACTAACACTAATAAATGCTCTAGCTCATTTTAACTTATATGGTTAACTAATATTGACAAATGAATCCTTATTGTAACGAAGCGGGACTCAAGGTAAGATCCATATGCAAAGCTTTATTAGAAGTGAGCGTGGTCGTACAGGCAGGGTCAAACGGGAACAAACAGGAACAGCAAGGGTCAGGCAGAATCGTAGTCAGGATACAGGCAATGGTCAGGACAAGCAGATATCACTCACAGAACAGAATACCAGGCAAGGGTCAAAGGCAGCCAGCAACGGGTCAATAAACAGGGAACAGGCAGGTAGACAAGATATAAACACTCAGAAATGTACACAACGTGAAACAAGACTTTGCAATGAGTTGGTGTGAGTGTGAGTCTTAAGTAGTCCGGTTAATGTGCTGCAGCTGGGTGTGATGATTTGTGATTAGTGTGGAGTGTGTGCAGGTGACTGGCAGGGGGGATTATGGGAAGTGTAGTCCAGGAACTGATGGTGATCATGACACTTATTGTAAAATGTTGCGTCAAAATAACAAATGGCAGAAGACCCAAAAATCAAATACAGTCTGAAGGAGTTCTGATAACAGCACATAATTTTATTCTTATAAAATAAACAATATAGTAATACTCTCTGACCACTGACAGATTCAACAAGAAATGAGCTCAAGAGATCTTTAAAATCACTTAAGACTGAAGCTAGTCAGTCAACTCAAATTCCTTCAGAAGAATTTATCCCTTGTCCATCCCGGAGCAGAAGGCCATGGAGGAATACATTGATGAGGCACTCAAGCAGAAGTTCCTCAGACCATCGACTTTTCCTGCCACATCCAGCTTCTTTTCCGTTGGCAAGAAGGATGGAGGCTTGAGGCCGTGTATTGATTACCGCACACTGAATGCCCAAACCATCAAGTTCTGCTACCCACTTCGTTTGGTCCCAGCCTCCCTGGAATTCAGCTCATCCTGAGTGATCATATCCTGTAGATCAGGGATGGACAACTCCGGTCCTGGAGGGCCAGTGTCCTGCAGAGTTTATCTCCATCCCTGATAAAAACTCACTTGCCTATAACTTTCTACTAATCCTAAAGACCATGATTAGCTGGTTCAGGTGTGTTTGATTAGGGTTGGAGCTAAACTCTGCTGGACACTGACCCTCCAGGACCGGAGTTGTCCATCCCTGCTGTAGATGTTCCAGCGAGAGATCCACAAACTCCTCGGACACTTGCAAAACCTCCTCGAAGTGCTTCAGGGAGAAGAGCTTTGCTTTNCCAGTGTCCTGCAGAGTTTATCTCCATCCCTGATAAAAACTCACTTGCCTATAACTTTCTACTAATCCTAAAGACCTTGATTAGCTGGTTCAGGTGTTTGATTAGGGTTGGAGCTAAACTCTGCTGGACACTGGCCCTCCAGGACCGGAGTTGTCCATCCCTGCTGTAGATGTTCCAGCGAGAGATCCACAAACTCCTCGGACACTTGCAAAACCTCCTCGAAGTGCTTCAGGGAGAAGAGCTTTGCTTTACTTGAAGATTTGAGCAGGAGTGAAATGCTCCGTAGATGCTAGTGCAGTTCTTCAGGCATAAGTTTGCCTCCAGGAACTTGTAACAAGCATCTACAAGTCCTGAGACTAAAAACTGATCTGCCACCAGCAAGAGCTCTGACACATTCACTGTAGTAATGAGGGCAGGACTTTCAAATGCATGCTGAATAATCAGAGACGCAGTGTCCAGGGAGATTTCTGGAATATCATAGGGACATTCTTCTGAGTTGGTCCATGGGGTGGAGAAGACATGGGGATGTTACTATACTAAATTGGACATTGCACAATTGCTAAGCATGTGCCGGCATGTCTTTACCTAAAATAAGGGCTGCAGGCACAAAGGATGATCTTGTGAGCTTTAAACTCTTTGCCACGGACTTTGATGACGACGTCTGTAAGTTCACCCTGTAAACGAACTTCATTAAACTCGTTAAAAGCTTTGGTAAAGTTGTGCTCCATGTCCTTTAGCTCAAAATCACAGTAATTCAGTTTCAACTGATCAAATTCTGGTTGAAATAATCTGATGTGACTCAAAGGATCAAGAGAATTATAGAATCTTTGCGACATCATTTGCAGTTCAACATTCTATAGCCTTTTAACAGAAAGTTATCATTACACCAATTAACATTGTATTTTAACATTAAATTAAATATAATTGCCAATAAAATACTGTACCAGGTCAAAGGATGAGCTTTTATTGTTTAATGTGTTATTAAGCATTTCATGGAATAAAAGCACAAAATACTTTTTGACAGAAGAACGGGTGATTCCTAGTGTTATTAGGAAAAACTCTACCTCTTTTTATTCTCAATATATAATAAAAAAAAAAAAAAAAAAAAAAAAGGTAGGCCTACCCTCCGAAATAATGATATATATTGATATTTCAATAATTTAACAAAACATTTGCGTGTTCATGGTTCTCTGATGTTGGTTAATGGTCATGCAGGTAAACAAATAAAATATTTCATCTTTTTAAGTGTGATTTTTATTGTTTTATTATTTTCATATATATAAAATATATACAGTTATATATTTTCATTTTACATTTTTTATGATTTAATTATTAGGTCTTCATCTGCCCACAAACCCCCTGCAGTTCCCTCATGAAACTCTGAGCTAGACCATTGATAAATCATATGGACACCTGATCCATACCCCAATAATAACACATTAGTTAGTTAGGGCACATTATATTTTTCACTTATTTTCTTTCCTTCATTGTCTCTTATTGACTTCTTTCTCTAATGAGAAACAAGATGCCAGTGAAGTTAGACTTATATTTCGCACTGATAATGAAATACTGATCTTTGTCATTAAAGGTGCCCTAGAATTAAAAATGTAATTTATATTGGCATAGATGAATAACAAGAGTTCAGTACATGGAAATGACATACAGTGAGTCTCAAACACCATTGTTTCCTCCTTCTTATATAAATCTAATTTGTTTAAACGACCTCCGAAGAACAGGCGAATCTCAACATAACACCGACTGTTACGTAACAGTCGGGATCATTAATATGTACGCCCCCAATATTTGCATATGCCAGCCCATGTTCAAGGCATTACACAAGCCAGTATTAACGTCTGGATCTGTGCACAGCTGAATCATCAGACTAGGTAAGCAAGCAAGGACAACAGCGAAAAATGGCAGATGGAGCAATAATAACTGACATGATCCATGATATCATGATATTTTTAGTGATATTTGTAAATTGTCTTTCTAAACCTTTCGTTAGCATGTTGCTAATGTACTATTAAATGTGGTTAAAGTTACCATCGTTTATTACTGTATTCACAGAGACGAGCCGTCGCTGTTTTAATTTTTAAACACTTGCAGTCTGTATAATTCATAAACACAACTTAATTCTTTATAAATCTCTCCAACAGTGTGTAATGTTAGCTTTAGTCACGGAGCACCATCAAACTCATTCAGAATCAAATGTAAACATCCAAATAAATACCACACTTACGCGATTAGACATGCTGCATGACGAACACTTTGTAAAGATCCATTTTGAGTGTTATTAGCTGTGTGAACTTTGTTTATGCTGTTTAAGGCAAGCGCGAGCTCCGGGGGTGGAGAGCGCGAGCAATTAAAGGGCCAGCAGCCTGAATCGGCTCATATTTAATGATGCCCCAAAATAGGCAGTTAAAAAAATTAATTCAAAAAAATCTATGGGGTATTTTGATCTGAAACTTCACAGACACATTCAGGGGACACCTTATATTACATCTTTTAAAAAAATGTTCGATGGCACCTTTAATGTTTCATGAGGGATGGAGGTTGACATGACCTGAGAAAATAAAACAATTCATTATTCTTATTAAAAGCCATGTTTAGAGATGATGCAATGATTAAAAGTCAAAGAGAGGATGTTTATTTTTACATTTATTCATTTAGCAGACGCTTTTATCCAAACGAGGAAGAGAATTATGATCCCAAAGAGACAAAAACACTAGAAAAACACTGAAAAAAAAGTGTCAAACATATAACAGGGAGGGAAAAGCTATGTGAAATCACCGAGAAAGATTTTTTTCTTCTTCACACATTAGGCTAAGATGAACTGATCTTCAGAAATAAGCTGATCATTTGCTGAACTGCAATATCTTTTAAATTAGGCCTAGTTATATATATTTTTACAACAGGCTATGCGTATCTTTTTAAACCAACTGCTGCAAAAATATTAAACACAGAGAAGATTAATTTGAAATAGTAAGTATAAAGGTCGCTAAAGTCAATATTGATTCATCTGCGAGAGGAAGACCCGCGCATCGCCTGGACGCGGAAGAGTCCATTCAGAGTGAAGGAGAGTGGAGCAGAAAAACCCTTCAGATTTGAAACCTGAGCTCGTGTTATCATCGCCTCAGTGCTCACACCGAGCAGCTGCTTCATGTGCAGATGTGTGAGCTCTTCTCTCACTGAGAGGGTGTTTTATAGGCAGATGTTTGGGCTCGTCGCTCCTGAGCTTCATTGGTTTCACCTGAACGGCTTCATTTTCATCCCCATCTGAGGGTCACACCGCTGCGCGAGACATTCTCATATCTGCTCTATGAATCCTGGACACTTTCTAACATGTCTACGAAGGCAGAGCAATGTAAGTATCATGGAGCCAGCTGTCATGTCTTATATAGCTGTAATGGCATATAATGTAATGTTTATTAAGGGTGTCTGTGAGCGCAATGGGAGCGGCGTTGTCAAGGCAACAGTGTGAATGTGCGCGAGGGGAAACTGACCCACATATGGCTTTACATGCAGTAACACACAGAGGTGTAAAACACCAGAGCTTCACGATAACGCGTGTCGGAAAGATGATAGAAGATTATCATATTGAAGATAAAACAGTTAATGTCTGTGATGATGATGATGATGATGATGATGAAGATGAGCAGTTTGTAGGGGGCGCCATTTGCTTTCCTCCGTCTGTTTTGTTGACCAATACTCTGTCCATTATCAAACACTGCTGGACATTCAAACACAATGATCCTGAACTCTTTCTGTGATTTGATGTGCTCATGATCCTGGATTTCGACTTCATGTTGGATAATATGTGCTCAAATTGACATTGCTCTAATTAAGTGTCAAAGATAAGACTATATGTTGTATTATATTATAAGCATTTAGTCTATAATCTTAGCAAACATGAAGAATATATACAGTGCTTTGTGTTTGTGCTTCACTGCATGAGATAAAATCATCCTGCAGCAACTCATTATGTAAAAACTAAATAAATATAAATGTTGACTGTAATAAGGTAATTGTATTCTCAAAATTGTGAGCATATTAGGTAACGTTTTTACATAAAAAAATAGGATATAGACCCTTTTCTGTGTTTCTCAGAAGCGGAAGTGGTCATAGTTGGGTAAACTTGTGAATGAGACTTCAATATTTTGTTTCCATTTGCACATATAGCAAAAGAAAAACTCAACAATAGTGTATTTATAACTTTCAAAAAGAGGGAAAAAAGTAGAGAGCGATTGATAACGGCAGTCAGAAGAGAGAAAGATGTCAAGTTTACCGTCACTTCCATAGCAGCTCTATTAGAAACTCAAAGCAGTGTTAAAGGTTTAGTTCACCCAAAAATGAAAATTCTGTCATTTATTACTCCCCCTCATGTCGTTCCACACTCGTAAGACCTTCGTTCATCTTCAGAACACAAATTAAGATATTTTTGATGAAATCTGATGGCTCCGTGAGGCCTGCATAGCCAGCAATGACATTTCCTCTCTCAAGATCCATTAATGTACTAAAAACATATTTAAATCGGTTCATGCGGGTACAGTGGTTCAATATTAATATTATAAAGCCATGAGAATATTTTTGGTGCGCCAAAAAAACGACTTATATAGTGATGGTCGATTTCAAAACACTGCTTCAGGAAGCTTCAGAGCATAATGAATCAGTGGAATCTGCTGTTCGGAGCACCAAAGTCACGTGATTTCAGCAGTTTCAAAAATCACGCTGATTCATAACGCTCCAAAGCTTCCTGAAGCAGTGTTTTGAAATCGGCCATCACTAAATAAGTCGTTTTTTTGTTTTTTTGGCGCACCAAAAATATTCTTGTCGCTTTATAATATTAATATTGAACCACTGTACTCACATGAACTGATTTAAATATGTTTTTAGTACCTTTATGGATCTTGAGAGAGGAATTGTCATTGCTCCCTGAAGGCCTCACGGAGCCATCGGATTTCATCAAAAATATCTTAATTTGTGTTCTGAAGATTAACGAAGGTCTTACGGGTGTGGAACGACATGAGGGTGAGTAATAAATGACAGAATTTTCATTTTTGGGTGAACTAACCCTTTAACTAGTTTTTTTTTTTTGGTAATTTGATACAACAGTAATATAATACTAAGTATAATGTGTTATAAATGTACATACATTTTTTAAAAATGAAAATATAAAAAATGTTGCAGGATATATTGATGTACATTGAAACACGTCATCACAGTCTGTGAAAACGCTCTATTCTGTTAAGACTCATTATAGTAATTCATAAGTAATTTAATAATAAAGCATAGCTAATTTTATCATTTTGATAATCTAAGTTAGCCCAACTGCAATAAATTATCTTTAATGATTTTCTTAAAATGTGCTTGTAAAAATTATGTTATACATTTATGAGAAATGTACTACTTTTTGAACTCACCAAAACACTAATGAAAAATGTAATAAGGGAAAAAAATACATAAAAAGCCTTTTCCATTCCTTTGCAGTAGTCCATATATATTATTTTCTTTCATAATTACCTACAGAAAGCTCAATGCCATTGTGTGGTTTGACTGTTTTTTTTGAGCTCACACAGAAGGTGAATCTCATCTCCACTCTTTTAGGGTTAATTCTTAACTAAAGTTAACTTTACTAGCATAAATGTGGGTCAGTTCCTTACTTGACTTCAGAAAACTTGTAATGTAGTTTGAGAGTCAATATGAACTAGAGTTATGACCCTTTTAGAATAGTTTAAGGCCAAATCCCTGTTCACTCTCATTGTGGAGAAGAGTTACGCAGACATTTGCACAGATTTTAATGGAAATTATTCTTTTGAGCAATTATTTTCAATGAATTGGTTCATTTATTCATTCAACTGTTGCCATTAAGATCTGTCTTTACAGAAATGACTGTTCTCATATAAGCTCATTTTAATAATCCAGATGTATGGACAGTGAGTGCAATTTCATGTTCAAGTGTCAAAATGTGAATAAAGAATATGTACCTAACTCAAATACAGAGAAACATCATTGTGCAGATTTTCTGACACTTAAATTGAGATTTGTTTGGTTGTCCATGTGAGACTGTTTACAGCCATCAATGCAAAAATTACTCCTTCATTCTCCTTGATTGCAAAGTGATCTTTTCCTGGTAAGACAGAAAACAACATGATGAAAAACATCTTTCCCCAGCATGAGAATAAGTGTGTTGATCTCTGTTCACTGTGGTCATTTGTCATCTGACACCCCAAACTGTCTGATGGGGAAAAACAAACTTGAAATGGCAGCAAGTCAGAAAATGTTTCAGCTGTGAAAATACAGATTTGAATGTGCTGCTGTTTCAGAAGGATGAACATTTACTGATTTACTGTTCAATCAAAACCAGTGGAAGTTGAATACTACTGAATGTTAATTATGTGTCACTTTGCTCTTTATTTGTTTAGTTGGCTCTAAGATTCGATACTTGCAAGAGTATCACAACCGTGTGCTTCACAATATTTACCCAGTGCCATCGGGAACAGACATTGCAAACACTCTGAAATACTTTTCCCAAACGCTGCTCAGGTAAGTGCACTACACTGGAGATAGGGCAAACACAAACACTGCATTCGTTTAAAGGGTTAGTTCACCCAAAAATGACATTTCTGTCATTAATTACTCACCACAATGTTGTTTCACATCCGTAAGACCTTTGTTCATCTTCAGAACACAAATGAAGATATTTTTGATGAAATCCAAGTGTTTTTTTTTTATCCCCCATAGAAAGCAACGTAATTACCACATTCAAGGTCCAGAAAAGCAGTAAAGACATTGTTAAAATATAATAATTAATATAATATTATGAAGCGACGAGAATACTTTTTGTGCACAAAAACAAAACAAAAATAACATCTTTATTCAACTGAACGTAAACAGCGTAGGAGAATGACAGGGGAGAGAAGAATTTGTTGAATAAACTCATTATTTTTGTTTTGTTTTTGTGCACAAAAAGTATTCTCGTCTCTTCATAACATTAAGGTTGAACCACTGTAGTCACATGACTGTTTTAACAATGTCTTTACTACTTTTCTGGACCTTGAATGATTGTAATAATTACGTTGCTTTCTATGGGGGATAAAAAAAAAAAACTCTTGGATTTCATCAAATATATCTTCATTTCTTAAAAAGATGAACAAAGGTCTTACAGGTTTGGAACGACATGAGGGTGAGTATTAATGACAGAAATTTCATTTTTGGGTGAACTAACCCTTTAATATTATAATGATAGGCAGAACTAGTGTCAGTATTTTATCCAGCACAGAGACATTGGAGCTCTGTATTATAATTCAATATGCAGGAACATCATGTCAAATGTAATGCAAAGGACACTGTAGATAATCTGTTCAAAAAGACAACAACCGATTTACCAATTCAAACAAGAAAGTCTTGACTCGAGTGTTGTTTTGTTTGTCTTTTAAATGTCAAAGATTTCAACTATGGAATATTGACTAGAATTGAAATACAGTTCGTCTCATGAGTTCATGTTATTTAGACTTGTGTGTAGGAGCACTTTTTCATGTTTATTGTTAACATTTCAATGGATTAACTCTTTCCCTGCCAGCGTTTTTTAAAAAAAGTTGCCAGCCAGTGGCAGCATGTTTGATGATTTTCACAAAACTTTAATGGAATGTTTTGTTGTATGCATATCTGAACATGCAATATATAAAAAGAAAGAACAGAGCCTCTGATTTTTAACAACAACAACAATACAATTTTATTTTTAGCATCATGTAGTGTTTTTTTAAATTAAAAAAGTGGGTAAGTTGCATTAAAAAAGGCAACATTTTGAACAAAAAGATGAAAATCATGTTTTTGTGAAAGACTGCAACGTGCATAAACAATGCTTTTATAGCTTGTTTATGCTTCTTCTTCACCTGTGTTTTGATCTAGAAGTTCTGTTTTCTTTTAGAATAATGCATAATAGCGCCCCCTACCATACAGTGCCCTCCACAATTATTGGCACCCTTAGTAAATATAAGCAAAGGCAGCTGTGAAAATAAATCTGCATTGTTTATCCTTTTGATCTTCCATTAAAAAAATTCACAAAATTCTAACCTTTCATCGAAGTAAAACAATTTAAAGTGGGGGGAACTCACATTATGAAATAAATGTTTTTCTCCAATACATGTTGGCCACAATTATTGGCACCCCTAGAAATTCTTATGAGTAAAATATTTCTGAAGTATATTCCCATTCATATTTAAATTTTTTAGCATACCAGGGTGACTAGGAGAATGAAATTGTCCAGTCATGACTTTCTGTTCCACAGGAGTACAATATGTGTAAACACAAAGGCCAAATTCCCTTAATCATTCATCACAATGAGAAAAACCAAAGAATATAGTTCTGATGTGTAGCAAAAGATTGTTAAGCTTCACAGAATAGAAAGTGGCTATAAGAAAAAAGCGAATGCATTGAAAATCCCCATTTCCACCATCAGGGCAATAATTAAGAAGTTCCAATCAACTAAAGATGTTACAAATCTGCCTGGAAGAGGATGTCCTAATGCACAGTGAGGAAGAAAGTTTGTGTTTGTGTCCAAAGATTCTCCAAGGATCACAGCTGGAGAATTGCAGAGATTAGTTGAGTCTTGAGTTTCAGAAAGCCTAAAAAAATTATCAAACAGCACCTACATCCCCACAAGTTGTTCCGGAGGGTTTCATGAAAAATACTCTGCTCTCATCCATTAGCTTTCCTGTAGCTCAGTGGTTAGAGCATGGCACTAGCAATGCCAAGGTCATGGGTTCGATCCCAGGGATTGCACATACTTGGATACAAATGTATAGGATAATGCAATGTAAGTCGCTTTGGATAAAAGCGTCTGCTAAATGCATAAATGTAAATGTCATCTAGAAACAATCTCCAGCATACTCAGTTGTCAGACAAGACTGGATCTTCAAACAGAACCGGCTTCTATGGTCAGATGAAACTAAAAAAAGCGTTTTTTGGCAGCAAACCCACCAGATGGGTTTGGTGCACACATGGATAAAAAGTACCCCATGACCACGGTTAAATATACTGCTAGATCTTTAATGTTGTGGGCCTATTTTTCTGCTGGAGGTCCTGGACATCTTGTTCAGATACATGGTATATTTTGGATTCTAGCAAATACCAAAAGATAAAAAATCTAAACCTGACCTTCTGCTAGAAATCCAATAATGGGCCGTGGTTGGATCTTTCATCAGGACAATGATCCAAAACAAGCATCAAAACCAACACAAAAATGTGTCAGTGAGCACAAAATGAAGCTTCTGCCATGGTCGTCCCAGTTCCCTGACCTGAACCCTAAAGAAAATTAGTGGAGTGAACTAAAGAGAAGAAGCACCAGCATGGAGCTGGGAATCTGAAGGATCTGGAGAGATTCTGCATGAAGGAATGGTCTCTGATCTCTTGTCAGGTGTTCTCCAAACTCATCAGGCATTATAGGTGAAGACTCAGAGCTGTTATCTTGGCAAAAGGAGGTTGCAAAAAGTTTTGAGTAAAAGGGTGCCAAATATTGTGGCCAACGTGTTTGGAGAAAAACATTTATTTCATAATGTGATTTTCCCCCACTTTCAATTATTTTCCTACAATGAAAGGTTAGATTTTTGTGAATTTTTTGAAAGAAAGATCAAAAGGATAAACAATGCAGATTTATTTTCACAGCCGCCTTTGCTCATGATTACTAAGGGTGCCAATAATTGCGGAGGGCACTGTATAACAGTGAAAAATGGATTGACGGAAAATTCGGCCAGTGGCGGGGAAAGAGTTAACGAAGGAGCATTGCTAACACTTAAAGACGTGCTCGATAATGCAGAGAATCCAAGTTTAGCATCTGAGAACAATTTGTAGTTGTGTGTCCAGTATTTGTGTTTTGTGTTTTTATCAGTGTTTGTGTGTTAAAGGATCTTTTTGTCGTTAAGAGTTGATAATGATTGTATATGAAATACTGTCTGTGAGAATGCAGGGATTTATTTCAGTAGTTTTCAGTGGGTTTGAAATGTCACAAACTCTGTTCATGTAGCATTCTGCAGTTGAACCACCTCTCATTCCCAGCCAGACAGGGCCTTTAGCTTTGATAAGACACAGTGTGAGAACTACTACACCATCCTGTTTTATGTAACGCACATCAAACTACGCTCTCCTCTCCCTCCAAGACCATCACAGACCAAATTTTTGCTGAGGTAGAAGTTGACAGGGGACAGCAGACACAAACACCCCCCACATCCCTCCACAAACATGAGACATTGCTTTCGAAACCAGTGTATTCCTTTTCCATTACAGTTTTCCCCAGCTGTAGACTAGTTACATTTCTGTTAGAATTGATATCCATATGCCTGTCGAACCATTATTTCTCTTCCCTGAAATGATACTGAGGCAGTATCATAATGTATTTACATACAGACATTCTTTTTGACGGTGCAATAAACATGTGTTGTGACCAGGGAGCTTTTAGTCTAACCTCACATACATGTTTATTACTGGCTGAAGCATGTTTCTGAAGTGTCATCTCTGTATCGTCCTCAAAACTAATTATTTCGAGATTGCTCTCATCTCTGACAGCCCCTCCATTGCTCAGTATTTCCCCTATGGCTCTTTGGCCTCCTGACCGACCCGCGCCGCTCGTCCTCCGGGGATTGGCCGCTCGGAGGGCGGGTTGCGTGCGCGTCAAAGGCGAAGTACGGGGCTGCCACTGAAAACATGCCATTTTTTATATTTTTGCTCCTTGTCACCAGATACGCATGAGATGCAGTGGTCGTTGCATGTTTGGCAAGCACCCGTTTCGTGGCTGCTTGAGTTTCGATCTGAACCAAAACCGAATTTCAAGTGCAAAGGTGATTCTGGCACATCCAAAGCACTACCAAAATCTGTGGAGACACTGCATCCTATGTGGGGAATATCTGGCTTTGGTTCTTTTCTACTTACGCTGTCTCTGTAGAGCCATTTCAATGTAATGTGCTGTTTCTTTGTGTCTTTGTTGTCTCTTTTTTTCCCCTGTTCCCCTCCCTCCCCCACCCCTCCCTCGGAGCAGCATCCTGTCCCGTACAGGCAGAAAGGAGAGCCAGGAAGCTTCCAATTTGGCCGTGCCCATGACCATGTGTCTTTTTCCTGTGCCATTCCCACTCACCCCATCTCTAAGACCACAAGTCAGTTCCATCAACCCTACAGTTACTCGATCCCTCCTTTACAGCGTTCTGCGGGACGCCCCGGCCGACCGGGCTGGCGCCCCCCAGCAGAGTCGGGAGGTTCAGCTCTCAGATTACCCCTCACTGGACTATCAGGGGCTCTATGCCACCCTCGTCACCTTGCTTGACCTGGTGCCCCTGCTGCAGCACGGTCAGCATGGTGAGTCCGAGCTCTGCTTCCTTTCCTCAGATGCGTCCTCAGTCTCTGAAAGTATCAAAGAAGTAGGAAAATTATTTCCATTATAACATGAGTTCTTCGTAATAAGGATTACAACTAAATGGACGTTGCTTTTGAGCCAAACAAATTCGCTCAGCGTTGTAAGAATCGGTGCCTACTGTTAACTCTTTCCCCACCATTGATGGGATATTCCGTCAAACCATGTTTTCACTGTTTTAACTGAATCTCCGGATCAAAACAAAGGTGAAGAAGAAGCAAAATCAAGCAATAGAAGCATTGCTGATGCATATGTAACATATCTCAATCAACAGACATTAAAATGAAGTCTTTCCCTGGCATATAAGGAATTTTCCGACTATCCATTTTTTCGCTGATTTACGGTAGGGGGCGCTATTACGCATCTTCTGAAAGAGTACAGAATCTCCAGATCAAAACACAGGCGAGGAAGAAGCAGAAACAAGCGATAGAAGCAGTAGAAATAATGCAATCATCAGAGAGCATTTAAATTAAAACTGCCTAACGTTACAAAATGAAATATCAACCCAGGAAGAGGAAATGACTGTGAAGCTTTGGGGGTGTTGATGGACTCAATCTACTCCATCTGTGAGTCATCGTTCTGAATATGATCCGGATGAAGTCTCGATTTTCTCAGCTTTTTGTTGTTTGTTATGCATACAACAAAATGTTCTAGGGCCCATGAAAGTTTTGTGAAAATGATCAAAAATCCTGGCACTTTTTAAAAACTTTTNGGACGTTGCTTTTGAGCCAAACAAATTCGCTCAGCGTTGTAAGAATCGGTGCCTACTGTTAACTCTTTCCCCACCATTGATGGGATTTTCCGTCAAACCATGTTTTCACTGTTTTAACTTAATCTCCGGATCAAAACAAAGGTGAAGAAGAAGCAAAATCAAGCAATAGAAGCATTGCTGATGCACATGTAAAATATCTCAATCAACAGACATTAAAATGAAGTCTTTCCCTGGCATCTAAGGAATTTTCCGACTATCCATTTTTTCACTGATTTACGGTAGGGGACGCTATTATGCATCTTCTGAAAGAGTACAGAATCTCTAGATCAAAACACAGGCGAGGAAGAAGCAGAAACAAGCTATAGAAGCAGTAGAAATAATGCAATCATCAGAGAGCATTTAAATTAAAACTGCCTAACGTTACAAAATGAAATATCAACCCAGGAAGAGGAAATGACTGTGAAGCTTTGGGGGTGTTGATGGACTCAATCTACTCCATCTGTGAGTCATCGTTCTGAATATGATCCGGATGAAGTCTCGATTTTCTCAGCTTTTTGTTGTTTGTTATGCATACAACAAAATGTTCTAGGGCCCATGAAAGTTTTGTGAAAATGATCAAAAATCCTGGCACTTTTTAAAAACTTTTTAAAAATATGATAGTGAGGAAAGAGTTAAAGGCCGTTTTCACCCAAAAATCATCATTCTGACATTATTTACTCACCATCATATTGTTCTTTCTTAAATATAAGAAGATATTCTGAAAAATGTCTCACAGTTAAAGTCATGGTTTGTCATGTTTGGTTACTGACATTCTTCAAAATATCTTCTTTTGTGTTCCACAGAAGAAAGAATGTCCTATGAGTATGAGTAAATTATGACAGAATGATAATTATTGGATTAAGTTCCTCTGTGTGTTTCTCAGAAAACGAAAAGAATAAAAAAAAAAAAAAACTGAAAATATCACTCCGGCTGATTAATCAGCTAATATTTGACCATTTTGACCAGATTTACAGCGGAAATCGGTCATTCCATCTAGTCAGTGTTGGGAAGGTTACTTTGGAAATGTAATAGGTTACAGATTATAAGTTCCCCTATTTAAAATGTAATAAGTAGTGTAACTATTTCCATTACTGGTCCCACTTTATATTAAGTGGCCTTAACTACTATGTACTTACATTTAAATTAATAATTTGATAAAATGCACTTATTGTGTACATACATGTTTTTACATTGTACATATATTTTAAAAATATCTGCATGTAATTACATCTGTAATTCATTTCTGTAATTACATTTATAATTACACTGTTGACCCATCCCTTACTCCTACCCATACTAACAAACCTCTCCCTAACCTTACCCGTATCCCACCTCAATAGCAGCAAATGTGTTTTGCAATTCAATATGAACACAATAAGAACATTGTACTTATTTTTTGATGTTAAGGCCACCTGATATAAAGTGGGACCCAATTACTTTATGAAAGTAATGTAACTGATTACATTTGATTACTTTTTTAAAAGTTAAAAATGAATGTTTTCAACTGTTAATCATTTTCAAACATTTAAACCAGGCAGGGTTAACCTTACAGTAATGCTCAACTCTGATTACTTTCAAAATCCTTTATTACTTAAATTAAGATTATAATAATTTAATTTTAAAGCACAGCCACCACAAAATCAGACTTTAGCAACTCTTTTCACTTTAAGATCGTTCTGAGGTTAAATACAGATTTTAAATCACGATAAGAAATATTAGATATGATTCTATTTTGGTAATCAAATCTATGACAGGAAACACTGGCATCTAACAATGCCTTGAAAAAACCTCAAAAATGTTAAAAATAAAGCATATACATAAACTCAAATAGGAAATGAATCAGCTATTGAATAAGCTTGTGTCCTATTTTGTGTCCTAAACTCCTGAAACATTGGTGTCTCATATTTTAGATCAGTCGATGCAATTTGGGAAAGAAATCCATTAAACAAATTAATATCATTCAACATATCCTAGCTTTTTACGGAAAATATTCAAATGTAACCCCCCTTTGTAATCGTTAACATTTTCATAAGTAACTGTAATTTAATTACACATTTTTTCTCAGTAACTGTAGCTGATTACAGTTACATTTATTTTGTAATTAAATTATGTAACTCTGATACATGTAACTAGTTACTCCCCAACACTGCGTCTATTGACAATGTCAGTAAAAACCAGCCAGATTGATCTCTAGTTATTGGCATCATATCTAAACTCAAAATCTGCCATTGATTGCTTTCATTTTACAGCCAACACTGCGCTCGAGTCTGAACTTGGCGTTCTTCTATCTCAGTCGTCTGTCAGTCACATTTGACTGGATAACAACTCGTATAGTATGAATAACAAAAGGTGTGTTTGCACCTGCTAGTATTTCATTATGCAGAATTTCAGATGCATTCTGAAGGAAACAAAGTGTTAAAAGTCATCGTGCATGAATCTCTGTTTGCGGTTGCGGAGGACGTGGTGCTCATTCGTTCATCTGCTTGTCTTTCAGATCTGGGGCAGGCCATATTTTACACCACAACTTGCCTTCTGCCTTTCCTTAGTGACGATATTCTCAGCACTTTACCCTACACCATGATCTCCACTTTAGCTACCTTCCCTCCTTTCCTGCACAAAGACATCATAGAGTACCTGAGCACATCCTTCCTGCCCATGGCCATATGTGAGTATATATGACTGCACAAATGCGATCTTCAGAGTCAGTATTTGAGCTATCACATTGTGCTGAATGTATTGGATTTGAGAAGCAGCAAGCAATGAAATCATGCACTGTGAAGTGAGGAAATGCGTTTTGTGTTGCAGTGGGTTCGACTCGAAGAGAGGGTGGCGTTCCAGCGTATGTCAATCTGTCCGCCTCCTCCATGCTGATGATCGCCATGCAGTACACTTCAAATCCAGGTACATACTATCACAGTGTAGCATTTCAGGACAGAATGATTTCTGGGCTCTAAATGTTGTGAATGTTTCTCTGCTTGTCTTCAGTGTACCACTGTCAGCTTTTGGAGTGTCTCATGAAATACAAGCAAGAAGTATGGAAGGTATGGAATGGTCCTTCATGTCTTTTTTGACATCTCTCCAAAAGCCCTTCCCACTGACTCATTGATCGCTGTGTTTTTAAAGGATCTTCTGTACGTTATTTCGTACGGCCCATCCCAAGTCAAACCTCCGGCGGTTCAGATGCTCTTCCATTACTGGCCCAACCTCAAGCCTCCAGGTGCCATCAGTGAGTACAGAGGCCTGCAGTACACAGGTGAGACGCTCCTTCATTCCCACAGACCAGTTGAGTTCCTTTCAGTGAAGCCGTTCAAAACAATGTGTTAATGTGTAAGGTTTACATGCTCAAGCAAATTCAGGCAAAGCCATACGCAGGAACGTACCTGTATTGTGAATTATTCAGGTGTTTTTTTCCTGTTGTTCACTTATCTGAATTTGTGGCTTCATCATTTTATTGTCATCAGTGTTTTTTTCCATTTGACAAATAGATTAGGAACATACAGTACCAGTCAAAAGTTTGGAAACATTATGGTTTTTTAATGTTTTTAAAAGAAGTCTCTCCTGCTCACCAAGGCTACATTTATTTGATCAAAAATACAGTAAAAAATCAGTAATATTGTGAAATATTATTACCATTTAAAATAACTGTTTTCTATGTGAATATACAGTAAAGTGTAATTTATTCCTGTGATCAAAGCTGAATTTTCAGCATCATTTCTCCAGTCTGAAGTGTCACATGATCCTTCAGAAATCATTCTAATATGATGATTTGCTGCTCAAGAAACATTTATTATTATTATTGTTGAAAACATTGAGAAAGATTTTTTTTCTTCAGTTTTGCAGGGTTTTTTTTGTGGAAATCGTAATACACTGCCATTCAAAAGTTTGGGTTAAGTAAGATTTAAAAAAGAACGAAAGAAAGAAATACTTTAATTCAGCAAAGGCACATTAAATAAATGCATTAAATAAATGGCTGAAAAAAATGCGGTTCTTTTGAACTGTCTATTCATCAGTTTTCACAAAAATATTAAGCAGCACAACTGTTTTCAACATTGATAATAATCATAAATGTTTCTTGAGCATCAAATCATCATCTTAGAATGATTTCTGAAGGATCATGTGACACTGAAGACTGGAGTAACGATGCTGAAAATTCAGCTTTGATCACAGGAATAAATTACAGTTTAACATATTCACATAGAAAACAGATATTTTAAATTATGATAATATTTCACTGTTTTTACTGTATTTTTGATCAAATAAATGCAGAAATGCCTTGTTTAGCAGAAGTGACTTTTTCAAAAACATTAAAAAAACATAATGTTTCCAAACTTTTGACTGGTATACTGTACATCTCATGCGCTTCAGTGATACATCCAGGTTATCTGTTCTCTGCTTTTAAGACAAGAGACAGAGACAGACCTTCTCCTGAAATGTTCACATTATTTGTGTGTTTTTTGTGCTTTCCATCACAGCCTGGAACCCCATTCACTGCCAACACATCGAGTGCCAGAACTCTATTAATAAGCCGGCTGTGAAGGTACTGTAACTCTTTACCTCTCAGATTGTTGTAGGTGTTGTTTTTGTTGCTTTAATCTAGTCAAAAATGTGGATTTTGTGGGTTTTTTTAGGGAAGGATTGTGTGAATGAGATTCTGATCGGTGCGATTAAGACACAGCCTGGGAAAACATGAGGGCTTTAAGTGAACAAAGACAACATGAACTAGAAACAATACTCTCAAAATAAAATCAAACAGTACAAAAATACACCCAGGTACTGAGTGATAGATTTTTCCCTGCAAACATCTGCTCTGTACAGTCAGACACAGAAGCAGAGCAGGAAGAGACGAGCTGTAACTCAATTACCAAGAGCTGATGACCCTGTTCCCGCTCCACACCGCTGTAAACATGATCCTTCACAGAGATACACACTTCACTGCTGCACAATACACTGTTTACTTTAGACGATGTTACAAATCAACAGTCTGAAGCTGTTAGAGAGGTAAAAGAATGATTATGATTATTACAAACCCACAGTGATGGTTTGCTCTGAGTTATAATAATACAGTAATACTTATGGTCACTTCACTCAGCAATGTCTCAATTTAACACAATAAAATTGCCCCAAAAAAGACAGAAGATGCGCAAAATAAAACAGATGCAAAATACCCTAAATATTGCTGTTCTGTTACTTGAACAAATTGTCCATTATTAATGATAAGAGACACACATACAGTCATGGCCAAAAGTATTGGCAGTGACATACATTTTGTGTTTCGCAAAGTTTGCTGCGTCAGTATTTGTAGGTTATTTTATCACATGTTTCTATGATATACTGGAAAACAATGATAAGCATTTCATAAGTTTTAAAGGCTTTTATTGGCAAAAGCATTCAATATATGCAGAGAGTCAATATTTACAGTGTTGACTCTTCTTCTTCGTAGCTTCTGTAATTCTCTCTCTCACACTGGATATCAGCTTCATGGCCAAATCCTGACGGATGGCGATCCATTCTTGCCTTATTAGTGCTTGAACTGATCACAGATTGTGAACTTCTGCTTGTCCACTTGACAACATGTTCTCTAGGATTAAGATCTGGGAAGATCCTGGCCACGGATCCAATATTTCAATGTAATGATGTCTGAGCCACTTCATTATCACTCTTGTGACATGGTGATATGGTGATTCATCATGCTGGAAACTGCACAGATCATCACCAAATTGCTCATTGATCGTTGGGAGAACTTGCTCTTGCAGGATGTTTTGATGCCATTCTCTTCTCTTGGCAGTGCTTTTGGGCAGAATTGTGAGAGCGCCGAATCCCTCGGATGAAAAGCAGCCCCACATATGGGTAGTCTCAGGATGCTTCACTTAGGCACGACACAGGACTCATGCTAGCGTTCACCTGTTCTTCTCTGGACAATGGACTATATGCACGGAGCGTTCTTTAGAACATCCGCAATAATATAAACCAGCTTGAAAACTTCCGGTGAGAGTCATTTGCTGGTGTGTTGAGCATCAGTAGTGTAATACTTAGTTTATAATCAGAATATAGTCACTTAAATATTCAGGCATAGCATTAATTTAGTTATTCAAACGTAAGACAGCATAAAAAAAAAAAAAATAAAGACGTACCTCAGTGTTCCTCCTCAGCTAAATTCAGTTTCGTGTGAAAAAAAAGTCAAAAATTAAATATTTGTGCACCTTAGATTAATTGAATAAAATATGTGTTTTCACAAGTGTGCTGAAATCATTGATCTTGTGCTGCACTGACTGTGATTACTGCTTTCTGTGTCATTCACAAGAAAAGTTACTGTTTTTCATGAGATTTTGTAAGTACTTCGTACTTCACATTGACAAAATGTATTTTTAAACCTAGTTATTTTATAATGTTTAATATTTAGTCAAAACCGAAACTATTAGAGGAAATGGCTGATATATGCGCAAATAAATGCTACTCTGCCGCCACCTGCTGGTTATAGTGATAATTATTGTCTTTTTAATTTTTTTTATATAATAATATTTTTCTATCAAATGTTGAATTTCCTACATTTTGAAAACGTTCGGTTTTATAAATGGGGACCATTTCAGAAGGATGAACAAATAATGTTTTTGGTCATAATGTTTTTAAACGGTCCCAACAGCTTTGTGTTTATTGCAATCAATAAAACAGGTTTATTGGTAAATCACGTAAATGTGATAACTGCATAAAAATATGAATACAACATTGAAAAGTCAAGCACTGATGGTTTTGTGTCGATGTACAGCGAGTACAGAATGAACAGCTAACAGTTCACCGGAAATGTCTGAGCTGGCTTAACGACAACCAGGAAGTAACCGTGCATGTAGTCCATTGATTTTCCAGGTGTCTCAAAGTGTCGGAAAGGGGCTTCATCAGAGAAAATAGCTTTGCTGTCCAGAATTTCAGTCTGTCCTTGATGCTTTTGTTGTAGAGAAGTGGCTTCCTTGCTGTCCTTCCTGACACCAGGCTGCTGTGCAAAAGTCTTGGCCTCACTGTGCTGCAGATGCACTGTTGAGCAGCTCTGCACTGGTCGTGACACGACGTAATCAGATTACTTTTTTTAAGTAACTACTAAAGTAACACGTTACTTTAAGATCAGAGTTACTTTTTCAAATAAGTAACACAAGTTACTTTGTTTCTCCATGTATTGACTGACTCATGTTGAGAGAATCGTGAGTAAGTGCAGAGGTGTTGTGTCGCGGTGTGAACATGATGGATATTGTATTTCTGGACTAAATGTGAACATTTACTCATCTCACTGCACAAAAACAGATTTAGTGTTTCTCAAAATGAATAAAAACTGTGAAATGCAAACTCAGAATTTTACGCAAACCTGCAATTAAATGTTAAATTACACAAATATACTTACATTTATTAATCAATGTCTTTGCTGCTGACTTTCGATGGTCCGATTCAACCACACCAACAAGCAAAAATGACTTAAGATCAGGGTCTCAAACTCATTTCCTGGACGGCCACAGCTCTGCACAGTTTAGCTCCAACTCACACCTGCTTGGAAGTTTCTAGTACTCCTGAAGACCTTGATTAACTGGATCAGGAGTGTTTGATTAGGGTTGGCGAAAACCTGTGCAGAGCTGTGGCCTGCAAGGAATTGAGTTTGAGACCACTGCTTTAGATAAACATCACACTTGTGTTTCATTTTTCTCCTGCGATCCAGAATGGCAGCACAACTGAAAGGTTTGTTTGAACAGCGCCCTCTACTGTACAGGTGTAAATATGCATTTACTTCAGCCTGAGGCTTATTCATTTCACTTATGATATGAAAGGGCTTTTACAATTGCCAAAAAAAACTTTTTGTTGTTATTAAAAAAACAAACAAGCAAGACCAACCCATGTGAGAAAAACATAACGCAAAAGTAACATAACACATTACTTTCCATAAAAAGTAACTAAGTTACGCAATTAGTTACTTTTTTAGGGAGTAACACAATATGGTAATGCGTTACTTTTAAAAGTAACTTTCCCCAACACTAGTGACGTGATTCCGTCGCTGACAGTCCTGGTGCTTGCTGGACACTCTGGGACGTCCTTCACTGCAGTTGATCCTCTTTTCCTGAAGTTCTTGATGATCCAGTAAATGGTTCTTTCAGGTGCAATATTATTTGCAGCAATTTTCTTGCCATTTTGATGCAAAGCGCGTCTTTCTTTGGAGGGAACCATTGCTAACACTAGAACACAATGATTGGAAGCACTTCTTCCCTCATTTAATAGTGGTCAGTCTGCTCTTATAACCCTATTAGAATGACTGATTACTGAATGATAGCACTCATTCACACTTTCAAATGTGTTGATGATATGATGCTAGCTGGTCATTTTGTGCCAGGGCCAAAAAACTGTGAGATTTGGGTTTTTGTGTTAAAGTTAATTATTTTGGCCAATTAAGCTTTTTGCAATTGATTAAAATGCATCTGATCACTGTGCACAATAATCTAGAAACAATGTGAATCAACAACACAACTGAAGCAGCAAACTTTACAAAACACAAAATGTATGTCACTGCCAAAATGTTTGGCCGTGACTGTATATTGTGAATGGTGAGTGTTTTGCTTTATTGTCCGGTGATGGTGTGATTGTGACTTTCAGATGTGTATTGATCCGACGCTCTCCGTCGCACTGGGTGACAAACCGCCACCGTTATACATCTGTGAGGAGTGCAGCCAGAGGATCGCTGGGTGAGCGCCATCATTTCAACATTACAGCTCATGAATATCAAGAATCTGTCTCATCTTAAAGGGGTTATGGCATCTTTTTTTATATGGTGCTCTTATAATGCTAGGAATGTTTCTGCATGAAAAACACAATTAAGTAATACATGAGTATATTCCCTCAGAAGAATGGGGCCAAGGTTTTAATGCTGTTTCTGTTTTCATTAGTTTCCACATTGATTAAAATTACTTTAAAAAAGTTTATTTATTTATTTATTTAATAGCACAGTTACAGAAAGACAGGACTGGGGAACTTAAAAGCTTGTGCAATGATTAAAACCTATACAAAACCAAACTAGAAAATACATAGAATAAATGAAGGAAAAGAAAATACTCCTTAAAGGGTTAGTTCACCCAAAAATTTAAATTCTGTCATTTATTACTCACCCTCATGCCGTTCCACACTCGTAAGACCTTCGTTAATCTTCGGAACACAAATTAAGATATTTTAGTTGAAATCCGATGGCTCAGTGAGGCCTCCATAGGGAGCAATGACATTTCCTCTCTCAAGATCCATAAAGGTACTAAAAACATATTTAAATCAGTTCATGTGAGTACAGTGGTTCAATATTAATATTATAAAGCAACGAGAATATTTTTGGTGCGCCAAAAACAACAAAATAACGACTTATTTAGTGATGGCCGATTTCAAAACACTGCTTCATGAAGCTTCGTAGCGTTATGAATCAGCGTGTCGAATCATGATTCAGATCGTGTGCCAAACAGCCAACGGCTGAAATCACGTGACTTTGGCGCTCCGAACAGCAGATTCGATACACTGATTCATAACGCTCCGAAGCTTCCTGAAGCAGTGTTTTGAAATCGGCCATCACTATATAAGTCGTTATTTAGTTTTTTTGGCGCACCAAAAATATTCTCGTCACTTTATAATATTAATATTGAACCACTGTACTCACATGAACTGATTTAAATATGTTTTTAGTACATTAATGGATCTTGAGAGAGGAAATGTCATTGCTCCCTATGCAGGCCTCACGAAGCCATCGGATTTCAACTAAAATATCTTCATTTGTGTTCTGAAGATGAACGAAGGTCTTACGGGTGTGGAACGACATGAGGGGGAGTAATACATTTTTGGGTGAACTAACCCTTTAAATTAATTGAGCTTAAAACCTAAGCCATGCTTCCTCTGCTCAACAAATCTGATTTTCTTTGTTACCCCACTGAGCATATACCAGTCACTGGAGCATCCTAGCGCCCTTAGTGGTTGGTAGTAGTATTACACTCAGTAAAAGAGAACATAGCAACACGCCTGTTACAATTTGCATTATTTAGCAGCCTGAGAAAGAGAAGCAGTCTGTTTTTCAGCTAATATTAGATTATTAGCATAAGACCTTCAGATAAAGAAGGAAACGTGAGAATGTTTGTATGACTGTTCCTAAATTTCTTGTGATCTTTCACAGCGATCATGCCGAGTGGCTCGTTGATGTGCTTCTGCCGCAAGGTCAGTGACAGAACTATATCTGCACACACTCATGTAGATAACAGTCATATTAAAATCCACTCATATCCAACCTTTATGACTTTCTTTCCTCTGTAGAACATAAAAGAAGATATTTTGAAGAATGTTTTTAACCAAACATTTTAGCTTGCCGGTGACTTTCATTGCTTGGGCACCAAGACATTCTTCAAAATATCTTCTTTTTTTCTTTGAAGAAAGAAAGTCACACAGGTAAATGATGACAGAATGATCAGTTGTGTCTAAAGTGAGGATATAACATAGTATTTTATAAACCCGAAGCCCAAACCTACATAAAAATACATGATTCTGCATCATCTTGAGTAACCCTTTCCAATAATAAGGTCCAGTTTGATCACATTAGTTTCATGAACTATCAAAAACACATTTTTACATCATTTATTAATTTAGGTTGTTAATTTATAATTCATGTTGCTTCGTAATGATACATTTATACTTGAAATGTTTGCATATGTAGAAAATTGCAGTACCCGAGATTAATAAATGCTGTAACAGGAGAGTTGATGACAAAGCAAACCCATTGTCTTGTATTTTAACGATGCCCTCATGATTTCACCCTAACAGCTGAGATTTCTGCTATATGTCAGAAGAAGGTAAGAGGAATATGGTTGTGTCGTCATGTGTGTGTGTTTGGTCACGTGTGTCCGTGTCGTCATGGGAGGAGGGTCATCACTATCAGCTCATCAGGGCACTAGTGCATCTCATCTCAACTCATTTCCCACATTTCCAAGCAATATACGTACAAACGAAGATCTGTCGCCGGTTTCTGTTTTCCTCTGCAGTGCATACGTCTCCCTGGCTGATTAGATTGAAATGCCTCCCTTTCATTGTCACTGAAGTGCTGAGGTGAATGCTGAGAAACAAACACTCTCTCTCTCTCTCTCTGACACAGAACTGCAGCTCTCACGTCCGGCGCGCTGTCGTCACCTGCTTCTCAGCAGGCTGCTGTGGTCGCCATGGCAACCGGCCCGTGCGCTACTGCAAGCGTTGCCACGTCAATCACCACAGCAGTGAGGTGGGGGCGTCTGCGGAGACGCATCTGTACCAGACGTCGCCTCCGCCCATCAACACACGCGAGTGCGGCGCGGAGGAGCTGGTGTGCACCGTTGAGGCCGTGATCAGGTGCGGCGCCACCTACTGCAGTCTTTACATGCTCCTCTTACAAAGAGCATTTGCAGTCAAACGTTTTCTTTCTGATATACAGCAACAAAGCTGTTATGAATGGAGTATCACCAGGTCTAAAAGCTGCAGGAAAAAATATATTTCAGTATATTGATAAATATATTTCAGTTAGCTTGAATGTGAATAAGACACAGTTTAAGAGTGCATGTCTCAAATACTTGTCAAAATAAATAAGCATAAATCGCAGTGGTTTGATGAATGTTAACAGTCTGCTGAAAGAGGCTGAAATCCATGCGGAGCTGCGGGAGTTTGAGCTGAACCGCCGGCGTCAGATGGGTCTGTCTTCATCCCATCATTCCCTGGACAACCTGGAGTTTGACAACAAAGAGGACGACCAGCATGACCAGAGATTGCTCAGTCAGTTCGGCATCTGGTTCCTGGTGAGAAACACATGTGTGACGGTCAGATGACATGTTACATGAGCACAATGTCACGCATGTTTCTGAAGACTTCAGACATCACAGCATCAACACCCTCTCTACGCTCTTATAACAGCTAAGGCTGGACGATAATACGCAACCATATTTAGCATGATTAGTACTGAAAAAAGTCTTTAGAGGCATTTTCCAGAGTATCAGTCGACACACATTTTATGAATTTTTATTTCTGCTGTTCCATACGCACACAAACTGAATTTGCGTTTACATTCAGTCCATCTGCTGCTTTTGCTCAGATCATTTATATTTAACATACATAATCATTTATAATTCTAAATCATCAAGGCTGAAATATGAGGTTTTTCAAACTTTTTGTTTTGGCAAAAAGCTTGTGGTAACACTTTACTTAAAACCTTTAAATATAATGCATTATAAAAGTATTTTTAATGCATTAATTATGCTTTGTAATGTACCTTATAATGCATTGTATAATTGTATTAATAATTGTAAACACAGTTATAATACATTATAATATCGGTAACATTTTACAATACGGTTCATTAGTTAACATTAGTTAACATAAACTAATAATGAACAACTGGATTTTAATTAACTAACAAAGATTAGCAAATACAGTAACAAATGTATTGCTCATGGTTAGTTAACACATTAACTAATGTTTAACTAATGAACCTTATTGTAAAGTGTTACCATAATATCTTTAGAAAGTATAATGCATTAAAACACATGATAAACAACCAATTTCAGATGTAACAAGGAATCTGCAAAGATTATAATGCATTTTAACTTTGGCTACAATTATTTATGAAAACATATAATTTATTACAATGTACATTATGAATACTTTTATAAATTATAATACATAAAGGCTTTCAGTAAAGTGTTTTGAAGTGTCATTAGACATTAGTGTAGTTCTATTCTAATATCAGAATTTTCTGAAATTATTCCAAATGCTGATTCCAATAAATATTTTAACAGAATTTAAAGAGTAGTTCTATAAATGACTATTATTTTGACCTCCCCTTCATTAACACCAGCACATCTATTACACCTGCTTCTCACTGAGTGAAAATCATGAAAACTTGCAGTTCAGAATTAATTCTGTGAAAGATTCAAGCCAGTAACTCCAGAATTCAGAAGTGTTTTTGAGCGATTCATCCTGAATCATTCAAAGCTTCGGCTCATGAGGGTGGTTTGTTCATGTGTCTGTGTTCACTACTCATGCTGTTTTTGTTATGCTGATCTTTTGTCTCATTAAACTCACATTCACAGCTCAGATTAAGATAAAAACAGAGCAAATATGATTTTTAACTATGATAGTTGAAAAATGTATATCTGGTAACAAAGTCTAACTGCATTGGTGCAGGTGAGTCTGTGCACGCCCAGCGAGAACACGCCCACCGAGAGCCTGGCGCGGCTGGTCAGCATGGTCTTCCAGTGGTTCCACTCCACCGCCTACATGATGGACGATGAGGTGGGCAGCCTGGTGGAGAAGCTCAAACCTCAGTTTGTCACCAAGTGGCTGAAGACAGTGTGTGACGTGCGCTTTGACGTCATGGTCATGTGCCTTTTGCCCAAACCGGTGGAGTTTGCCAGGGTGAGTGAACTGAGCACCGATATCACTAACATACTGCAACGATTGATGTGCTCTGTGATTTCAGCAGCTGTGTGTGTATGTGTGTGTGTGTGTGTGCAGGTGGGAGGATACTGGGATAAGTCGTGCAGCACGGTGACACAGCTGAAGGAAGGACTGAATCGGATTCTGTGTCTGATTCCCTATAACGTGATCAGTCAGCCGCTGTGGGAGTGTTTCATGCCCGAGTGGTTGGAGGCCATTCGCACTGAAGTTCCTGACCATCAGCTCAAAGAGTTTCGGGAGGTCCTCAGGTACAGATGCACCTGTCCAACAACATTTACTGTTCCACACCAGACACACTAGTGTTTCCATAATCACCCTCCATCTGAGGTTCATATCAGTGTGTTTGTTCACAGTTGTTTCTGGTCATTTTATGTCCTGCTGTGTGTCTCACAAAGTTTCACTGATCTTTTCTGAGATCAGATGATAAAGCTTGATTTTGTTTCTCTTTGCAGTAAGATGTTTGATATTGAGTTGTGTCCACTGCCCTTTTCCATGGAGGAGATGTTTGGATTCATCAGCTGTAGATTTACTGGATATCCAGCGTCGGTGCAAGAGCAAGCGCTGCTGTGGCTTCATGTGAGTGCACAAACACACACGCACACACACACACATCCTTGTTTATACTATTTTGTGTTGTCCAAATAACCCCACTTAGATAGTAAGATCAGGAATTTATGGCGTTAAAGACAACAGCTTAAAAATCATATATGAGAATGATTGACAAAATCTTAAAAGTCACTATAGTATTGTCCTTCCCTACATTATACCAAAACCTACCCGTCACAGGAACCTAATAATTCTAACATTCTTATATACAGTACAGTCCAAAAGGTTGGAACCACTAAGATTTTTAATGTTTTTAAAAGAAGTTTCGTCTGCTCACCAAGGCTACATTTATTTAATTAAAAATACAGTAAAAACAGTAATATTATGAAATATTATTACAATTTAAAATAACTGTTTTCTATATGAATATATTTGACAAAGTAATTTATTCCTGTGCTCAAAGCTGAATTTTCAGCATCATTACTCCAGTCTTCAGTGTCACATGATCCTTCAGAAATCATTCTAATATGCTGATCTGCTGCTCAAGAAACATTTAATGTGTACAATTGTACAAAATATTTGTGTACAATATTTTTTTTCAGGATTATTTGATGAATAGAAAGTTCAAAAGAACAGTGTTTATCTGAAATCTAATCTTTTGTAACATTATAAATGTCTTTACTGCCACTTTTGATTGATTTAATGCATCCTTGCCGAATAAAAGTATTCATTTCTTTAATTTCTTTTCAAAAAAATAAAAATAAAAATTCTTTCTGACCCCAAACCTTTGAACGGTAGTGTATAATGCTACAGAAGCTTTGTATTTCAGATAAATGCTGCTCTTTTGAACTTTCTATTCATCAAGGAATCCTGAAAAAAAAAGTACACAACTGTTTTCAACATTGAAAATAATCATAAATGTTTATTGAGCAGCAAATCAGCATATTAGAATGATTTCTGAAGGATCATGTGACACTGAAGACTGGAGTAACGATGCTGAAAATTCAGCTTTGCATCACAGGAATAAATTACTTTGTCAAATATATTTAAATAGTACACAGTTATTTTAAATTGTAATAATATTTCACAATATTACTGTTTTTTACTGTATTTTTAATTAAATAAATGTAGCCTTGGTGAGCAGACGAAACTTCTTTTAAAAACATTAAAAATCTTAGTGGTTCCAAACTTTTGGACTGTACTGTATATATATACAGTTGCAAGAAAAAGTATGTGAACCACTTGCAGAATCTGTGAAAATGTGAATAATTTTAACAAAATAAGAGAGATCATACAAAATGCATGTTATTTTTTATTTAGTACTGTCCTGAGTAAGATATAATACAAGTACACACATTCACACACACTTATAAAACAACAAACAAACACACACACACACACGTCTTTTTTGTCTTTGTGGGGTCCATTGGCTTTTATAGTTTTATAGTTTTTTTTATAATATTTTCTATTCGCTAAACCCTCACAGAAATCTTTTTTTAATATATTGTTTATGAATCTGTTTTTTTCTTGTGTTATTCTATGATGATGATCTTGATTTGAAATGAGTTTGGATGTGCCACAGACATGTTCTTTGGATGTTGATTCAGATCCCTGTTAGTGTCTCTCACTGGTCTGTATGTGGAGTGTGTAAGCGGGATCTGCTCACGTGTTCTTCAGGTTCTGTCGGAGCTGGATATCGTGGTTCCTCTGCAGCTGCTCATCAGCATGTTCTCTGACGGTGTGAACTCACTGAAGGAACTGGCCAATCAGAGAAGGGCTCGTGCTGCAGACCTGTCAGGACCCCGGAGGGTGAGAGATGCCACTCCTTAAAGGGACAGTTTAAACATCTGTCATCATGTCCTTCCAAACACATAAGACACGGATTGAACCGCTTGATTCATTTGGATTTATTTTATCTGATCTCTTTATTAATGTTTGGGGTGAACAGACTTTCAATGGAGGGACAGAATTCATTCAGATTTCATTAAAAATATCTTAATTTGCGTTATGACGATGAACGAAAGTAATACAGGTTTGGAACGACATGAGCATGTAACGAAGAAATTCATCACCAAGTGAAGACGGTTGTTACAGCAGAAAGCTGATGCAGTACGTTTCGCTAAATGAATAGAAAGGCAACCGTTTTCTCAGATGTGTGTTGTATTGGTTTGTCTGATATTGTGTTTCTTCTTAAGAAGTGCACCCATCTGTACAGCTGTAATGAGGCGTGATTGTGCTTCTCCGTAGGTCAGTGTGGTTTCAGACCCCGGCAGAAGAGGGCAGCACAATAACTTGAGTCCGTTTCCCAGTCCGTTCCGAAGCCCCTTCCGCAGCCCGCTGCGCTGCAGCCCCTTCAAGAACCTGGGTCACGCCGCCGGGAACTGCGCGCTGGACCTAGACTGTGATGACGACGACATGAACCTGGGCTGCTTCATCCTCATGTTTGACCTGGTCCTCAAACAGGTGAAGTCATTCACACATGCTCAGACATGACAGACACTGAGGCAGAGGAAGATCTTTGACGTGTGTTGATGTGTGTGTGTGTAGATGGAGCTGCAGGATGACGCGCTGACGCCGGGACTGGAGAGCAGTCTGGGTCGGGACGTGGTGGGCATCATCAACAGTGTGCTTCAGGCTCCATGGGGCGGCTCGCACACCTGTCAGAAGGACGAGAAGGCTCTGGAGTGCAGCCTGTGCCAGTCCAGCATCCTCTGCTACCAGCTGGCCTGTGATCTGCTGGGGAGACTGACGCCGCGCGAGGAGATTCGACTGGTGGTGAGACACGCACACGCTTTAGCTTCTGTTATTGGCTTTATACAATAACCCCCCTCCACCTGTTGACCTCTGACTGGACGTCATAACGTCAGCTTCTTCCCAGCTAACAAACATATACTGTAAGAATGTTTTGGTAACGTTCCCAGTAAGTTATGCAAATATTATTTCTGAACTTTCAAAATGTCCAGTTTTTTAAT